>CM060949.1:135645448-135662442 GCA_030765055.1 Mantis religiosa | reverse complement strand
TTCCTTCATCCCATCCGTTCCTCCCGGAGATGTGTGCACAAATGATCGAGATGCTAGATTTCCGTTACATAATCTCTACATTTTATCTGTAATGTAAATAACTTAAGACTGTCGTATTTTAGTTTGCAGTTTGAGGTTGGAGGATTTTCTTAAAATGCTCTTAATACATAACAATTTTCATTTTTGAGTTATTGTTCACACACACAAATACACACACAAACACAGACACACACACGCGCGCGCGCGCGCGCACACACCTTTTTGTCCTTCTCTTCCTCCCTCAAACACGAATGGTCTTTTTCCTAAAAATGTTATATTTTTTATTTGTATGGATCTCTAAACATGTAAACGCTATTTCGGTGAAATTTTGATATCGAAATGTAACTATGTAATAGAGAAAGCAAACAGCAACTTCTAATGAACTTATCCACTGTCACCTTAAATTTCTGTAAATGCAATGCTGCCCAATGGAGAAGTTGAGCCAATTAGTGATTGTTGATCTTATGACTCAAGAGGATAGTTTGTAATTACTAATAAGAACATAAAGAGATTCAATTTCTCAAAAATAATTTTAAGTAGGGTATGTGCTTTATGAAGACATAGATATTCGACCAGAATTAAACATTCGGTGTTTCATTAATTCAATACCTATATGCGTCATGACATTTTCATTCACGTTTGATTACATTTAATTTTCAACTATTTTTAATTAATAAAAGTTATTTTGTTTGAATTTTGCCATTTACTGTAATGTGTTAATACTTTTATTAAAAACAAGATATGCAGCATTCATAGACATTCTCTCTACTCGTGCATGCTGTCCCTATAAATGCTTATTCTGTTGTTTTCATATGAATGAGATAAACAAGTGGAGAAATAGTTTTTAGATACAAAATGCTTAGGAGAATAGACTACGGTATAAGTGATAGTCAAATCTTTTAAACGCTGGTCACTATGTAATGGGTTACAGCAACCTCCAGTTTGAATAAAATGTAAGTATTTTAGAATCCAAACCAACAAGGAATGTCTCGAAAAACGTTAACCTAACAAAATGTGCTTGACATAACTTGTTTACTTTAACAAGACCTCATTTTAAAAACAAATTAAGATTTGTCTATCACTAACAGTTCACCAAATACGCAACTGTCATCCATAAAAAGGATTTCATAAGCTATTACCAGAAAATTAAAGATATATACGACCAGTCAAAAGTTTCCAATCAACTATTAAAAAGGTAAATACTTTATTTCAGTGTACTAACACGTGGTAAAATTTAAAAATAAAGTAAAATTTTCTCTATCTGGTATTATGTACAATGCAATATGGCGTAGATTTTAGCTCTTCAAAGTCATATTTGCCTTCAGAACCGCATTATGGAGAAAAGATTGTGTAGTTTTCTTAAAGATATTCTAATCCAACATGTCTGTCTTTAACATTGTCAGTTTTCTCACTTTTCTGTCACGTTCGCCTCATCACAGTTCAATGGGATCTAAATCAGGATGATTGACTTGCTAAATCATATTTTACAGTTCCCCATATTGCTCTTTTCTACTGAAATACCTTCTGCACATCTTAGAAGCACGTTTCGAATCATTATCCAACCTTTGAATAAATTTCGACCAATAAATCTCTTGCCAGGTAGATCAGCACTTTTTATCAGGATGCTGTGATATCCTACCTTCTTTATTATTTCATTAATTCTCACTAGATCACCAACTTTCATCACCTGCAAAATATCCTCACACCATAACCCACCCTGCACTATGCTTCACCGTTAGCATCACACATTGACTTTTCATGCATTCTCCATGAAGTCGACGAACAAAACTTCTACGCTGGCTTCCAATCACTTGAAACTGAGACTCGTCCATAAACAGCAGCTTGGACCATTGTTGAACGCTTCATTTGTTATGTCGATGTGTCATTCTTATCTTTCCAGCTTATTTTGTTTGCAAAGTATAGGTTTTTGGCCGCTTTGTATCCCTTTAATCCTTGTTCTCTAAGCCGAGGTTGAGACAGAGACTGCAGCTGTTTGCATACTATTAACTTTCTCGCGAGTTTCAGGTGCAGTACGAGTTCTCTGACGTTTACTCTATACACATATAAACTGATCTTCCCTATATGATGTTACTCGGGGTCTTCAGATCGATAAACACCAACATTGGCACCAGTTTGTTTGAACCGCTGCAATGTGAACATCACTGTAAATTGGGCTATGCCAGCTTTTCTTGCATTTTCCTCGTAGAATAGCCTTCTAGATGCAGAGCTACCAAATGGATCTTTCGTCCCATTAGCAGGAAATATGATAAGAACCTAATCAGGTATATAGACACACTGCTAGATGCGCACATGTATTGTAAACCAAAGTTTGCTACACAGACTGCTGAAGGACGTCATAGGCAAAGGCATGTCAGTGTATAGTGTGGGAACTTATCATCGCTCCTCTACTCGGTAAACCAGTCAAATACACAACAGAAGCAGGTAGTATTTACATGTTTAGTCATATTTTAATATAAGAAGGGGGATATGATAGAGTATTCAAAACGAAATCCCTGTTTTATGCAGAAATCCATAATTTGGTAGGTGAACTTTTGGCCGGTAGTGTACATTTCATTTGTCATGAACATAGTTTCATAATTGGTTATTTTAATAAAAATCGTTAGAATGTTTCCTTGTATGTTTGACGCAGAAGGATTTTCTTCAAAATCTTCATGTCGTTTCCTTGAAAGATATAGAATTTAAATGTCAAGTTTGGCTTTCAACCGACTTTTCATTTTTAAGTTTTTCTGTTAAAAACACACACACACACACACACACACACACACACACACACACACACACACACACACACATACACACACACACACACACACACACACACAGAGTAGGTGGTAGCGTCTCTGCTTCACGTTCAAAAGCTCTTCGAGTTCGAATCTCGTTCAGGGCGAGTTTCTCCCCTATATGAAAGATGAATGTCTGGGAACTCGAAGCTCTATGCACTCTGGGCTCATTTGATCATAATTTCACCCATTTCATTCATCGCCCGATATAACACGTTATAGGATACGAATTATGGGTGGAACGCACAAACCGACACACGTATATGTATTTTAAAAAAATGCATGGCTTAACGAGGCTTCAAAGCAAATATTTCTAGTGAAATCTCTCTCAGCATCAAATTTTTTGACAAAATATACAATTTGTTCGCTTAATTACTACATGCGGTAGAAAGTAAGACGGAAATATATTAAGGCTTAAAGGTATTTTACTTCTCTGCTTGTGTTTATTGA
This sequence comes from Mantis religiosa, assembly GCA_030765055.1. Lineage (NCBI taxonomy): Eukaryota > Metazoa > Arthropoda > Insecta > Mantodea > Mantidae > Mantis > Mantis religiosa. Next base: position 135,659,152 of record CM060949.1, on the reverse strand, counting down.
AGGTATATTATTAATCACGAAATTTATGTTGGCAGACATGTTTTGTCTTTTGAAATTCTAAACTTTCTTGTCTGTAAATATAATAATCAGAACGATGAAGAAAACACGATTGGCTTTTCTTATCATCTATAATAAGTACAGATGATATTCATTTCGATACATATCGATATTCCAGTGTAAATAGGTATGTATTATTAGTATATAGCGCATATACCTACTATTAATATATACTCACCGGCACTGTGAGCCTCCTGTGTTTATTAGTTATGTAAAAGCCATCCATGTATTTTAATTAAGCAACTTAAAGATATTTTTTTTTAGAAAATCAAATATAGATTAAATTAATCACGTTGCTTTCTTGGAAGCTGTTGAACTTACATACCAAGTTAGCATTTAACCCACTTTTCGTAATTAAGCTACCTGTGGGGATCACAGGCACGCACAATAATATTTTCTAAAAATAATGTTCTAAATTGTCTTCAAAATATGTATTCCAGTAAAATATTGGTATCGAATTTTTATACAGATGTAATATATTTTCTACCTACTGTATACATGATAGGGAACGTAATAATATGAAGTATCCGAATGCTTTCGTGTAAAAGTTTTCCTCAGCGTGTGAGGCCTGTTACAGATCACGAAGTCTGTTACGTGACACATGAGATGTACACGCTTGACAATGTAAGTTATTCATACGACAGTTTTAACAAACCACAAAGCTGTTGTGGCAAAGTGTGACAGGTTACATAATGCTATTTACATTGGCGGGCCGCGTGCACGGAAATTGACTAGGTTGCAGCTAGGCGCGGGCTAATCGATAAAACACGGGGTAGTATCTCCCTCTCAGTGGGAGAAGATATTCAACCCCCACCAAGCACGTCCTATCCGCTCGCCAAGTATCTCTGCTTGCTTTCTACACTACGCAAACATGCGATGGCGTAGTTTCTTTAGTATCAGAGATGCAACCTGCTCTGCATTTCTGTAGTAGAAAAAGGACAGCGTAATTATTTAATTGAGAGAATTTACTTTTATTTATTTTCACCACAAAAGTTAAATAAGTCACGGTAGTAAAAGTGAATATATAATACGCAATAAAAATAACAATGTGCTAAGTCCTGGAGTCAATTTGGTAGTGCTGTTATAAAGAGCTTTTAAGATACGAAAAGTTTGTATCTGAAAGACGATATCACTAATATTTTTCAGGTGCTCCCTGGAATAAATTATCTCATTTTAAGTAATTTTGGATTTTATTTAAAATAATTCAAATTTATAACAGAATAATTATCATTATTGATGAAATGAAAAACACGCTGGCTAATTAAATAGCCAGCTTAGTGACATTGCTAAGTAGATTGCTGAAGATGCAATGGACTGATAAATCCTCAATAAAGAGGAAAAAAGGACAATGGTTTCCTTGAAAAGTTTTTATATGTATATTTACATAAACAACACCCAATTATTATAATCTAATACAATCATATAATATACCTAAACGGCGTTGAGGCTCCTCTGGCCAATTCATCAAAATCTAATGTTAGTTTTTTTTTTCTGTTTGAATTATTGAGGAAAGAAACTGGCCAGCTGGATCGTAAATGTTATTACTTTAATATTTTTAATTTCTCTATTCGAAACCGTAAAAGGGAAAGTATTTTCTCCGGATATACATACTATGGGCTTCTCTAAATGTAAAAAAAAAATTAGAAAAAGTACATGAAAGTTTGTGTGACTTTAAAACAAAAAATTGGTCAAATATCAACTTCATACATAAGTTCCGCGTATTCCAAGGATATGGTTCGAAGATTTTCAAGAAAATTCCCCCATCCAGACTATCCTTTACCTGAAACATTTAAAAAAAAGTATTTTCTTAATGTAACTAACAATTTTAATTAAAGCACTACACGTTCAGGATATTTTTTTTTTTTTTTTTTTTTTTTTTTGAAAAATGAAACATAAGTGTAAATTGAGTTTTCTGCAAATGTGCTTAGAAGTCGTCATCATTTTGAATGAGTTTTGGTAAACGTAACAGATAAACAAAAGAAAAATTGGGGGGGAGGGATGGTCAATACCATTTCGGAAATATTCTTTGTTACAGGATAAAATTTTCAACCACATTTCTCTAAAATAAGAACTCGCCATCCGTCTGCTCCCGCTATCCTCCGGATCATGCAAAGGAGAAAATATCAAAGCCACCATATAGCAAACATTTCTTAAAGGTTAACACTATCCATTCAATCTCGTGCTTCAGTTGTATTACAAATAAATTATGTTACAAAGTCACTTCTTTAATGTCTATCTTGACTTAAGGAAGCAGAGAGATGAATAAGTTTTTGTAAGAGTAATTAATTGAAGAATGGGAAAGAGGCATGTAAATTTAAGGATTTTAAGGAAGAAATTTTAATTCTATGTTCTTTACATGACAACGGAGAAAGTTTTGAAGTGTTACTTTCACTTAGATTTCCCCTGTATTTAAATCCTACAAACTCTTCTTGCAAAAGCTCATTTATCCATCTAATTAACATTAACGTTCGCAATGAAATTTCAAACTCTTTGCACTACATCGCAAGAAACAATTGGATAGCAACAAAACATAAAAAAGTATTTTAAAACTGAAATAAATTGTTTATTTTGAAAATGTCCACAATTTTCGTGTAAAAGGGCAATATCTATCTCTCATGATTTTACTTTATACAATTTATATGAAATTCATTTCGAATAATAGGACTTCACTGGCCAATCCAAGAAAATCAGAACATATACAGAATGTCTTAAAATTAGACCAGCAAACTGTGGGAGTTGATAGATAACACAATTTTAAACACTTTTTGTTAAAGAAAGCTTTTTGCTGCGCTGCTTCGTTTAAGTGCTAGATGAGTTAATGTAAGGCCGTGCGGCTGTAAGACTTTATCAACAACAGTTACAAAACGAAAGGCTCCTTATCACATTACATTTGCCGCATTGAACGTAGACTACATGAGACTCCTTGAATAGACGAGCAGAAGGTCAAGAGCGACCATGTTCTGTAGGGACTTCTGAGAACGAGGAAGATGTGCTACGGTGCATTAAGAAAATGCCTTCAACTAATCTCTGTTTCATATAACCTTGCCCCGTTGACACGTGTCACTCCGCGTGCAACTACCTCCCCCCTCACCCTAATTGGCTAATGCTTTCGCGCCATAGGCCAAAGGCGGTGCTTTCCGTCACATTTTAAGCTGCAGTAAACGTCATTATAATTTCCAGGAAGATAGATAAAATCATACAAATAATAATATGAAGGCATGCAAAAATAATGAAGGTTATAATGAAACTGAGCAAGTTTAAACTGAAAGAATGAGTAATGAAACTGAAACAAGCTTACAATGAAAGGCCTTCGGCCTTTCCCATTGGGATTTTTTAAAACCAGCACACGTACCTTACAAAAATGCTTGTCTTTCAGTCTTAAAAGGTCGTGTCATGCCATACTTGTCGTGTGTCATTTCATTCACCCAAGTCTCGTCAAGGTAGAATATTTTGCGATTTGTATCCCGGTACAGTCTGATTGTCCTTAAATAACGTCTTCGCCACACAGCGATATCGCCCCTGAGTAGTAAGTTTTCATGGTGTCTGAGTTTCACGTCGCCATGTTCCTTCGGATCAAACACTCACACCTGTAAGTTCAGAGCACAATTGTTCGACTTCTCTCACTGACAAAGACTGATTTTTCTCTGTGAGTGCATGAAGCACGTGCACCACAATTCTTTTTTCGCCGCTTTGTAAAGGTTTTCCCTTGCGATGTTTCAGCGAAAAACTGGCGGTAGACCCTGTCATTATACATATAATAAGTACACGCGCAATAAACGATAAAAAAATAACTTAGCTCTCGTACTCGACAAAACACACCTTCGAATGGCGATACATGACTAATCCAGTTCAAAACAAGGTCAGTGATAAAAGCCATATAAGCAAAAGTTATCACTATCGCTAAATCACGGGCTATTGTGTCATGTGATAGACGGATTTCTGAGCAAAGGAACCTCCTTTTTACTTCGTTTAAGAATTAACATGCATTTCAGATAAATCAACTCTGTTGCGTAATATTTTAATTCAAACAGTTACGAAAATATAAATTTGACAATTCTCTTCCAACATATAAAGATATATCACCATGTTGAATACCGAACTAATTTTTAGCGCACAACATCTATACTACAGCAGCAGCCAATGAGAGGTGATAAGGTCACATGATCGTTAAGAGATACGGAGCAAGCTTATGTGAAACAAGGATTAGTACTCGCGATCCTGCAACTGTAGGAAGAATTCTGCAGGAAATGTTGCGTGCTTTTCACCTTGGAAAGGTTCAGGCAATGAGGCAGGAAGACAGTCCTCTGTGACAGCAATTTTGTCAGTGGTTATCTGGACAAAATTGAAAATAATATACTGTTTCCATTCCATGCCATGTTATTTAACTGTCGGAATTTATTAGTTTGGGCCTTCGAAGATCCCTATGCTATACTTTAAAGGTCACATAAGTCGAGATTTGTGTCAATATGTGGGCCGGTATTGTGGATAACTTCTTAATTGGACCGTATTTTTGCCGACCCGACTTAATGCTTAAAGTTACTTATTACAACTGCAACTAGTTTTGCCTGATCTAATGGAAACAGTTCGCCTTCATATCAGACAGTACAGGTGGTTTCAACATGATGGAGTACCAACTCAATCTGGTGCTGAAGTACGTTATCTTACGGCTACATACAGCAATCATTGGACAGGCAGATGTGGACCCATTGCCGTATATACTTAAAATGGGTGGGATGACATTAACACGCCGAGCGCTTAAACGAAGCACTGCAGCACAAAACTTCCCCTAACAAAAAGTGCTTAAAATAATGTTATCTGTCAGTTCCCAAAGTTTGTGGGTCTAATTTTGGGACATTCTGTATGGTATGGCATTCTATAGAATGGTATTCTAATGAAAATGTTTGAGAGAGACAAATATGTGTTTCGAAAGAAACCAGTACAAATTACTTGTATCTTGGGTCAAATATAACACAACCTCTACATACTCAAGGTAGGAAGTAGAAAAACCAATAACTTAGGTATATCCCGAAAATGCATACTCGTAGGGACCGTGTCCCACATGCTCACCGAGCGTTGTACTATATAACCTATATTCCGCTGTATTTCTTCGGTTTGACCTACACATTAACTTTCTCAAGTTCCGAACCGGTTTTGTTACCGGACCTAGAAGAACAAATTCCAACTGGGGGCGTAGCTCAGATGGTAGAGCGCTCGCTTAGCATGTGAGAGGTACCGGGATGGATACCCGGCGCCTCCAGAATAATTTTATATTCATAAAGTATTAATTTATTTGCCTCCCCTAACATTTCAACATACCACTAATTCATAGCCTATAAGAACAGGCGTAGGTTTAACGGATAAAATTTATTAGATCTCATTTGGAATCAGGTACACCACCAAAAAGCTATCCAAGTTCAATACACCATACTGAAATATAACTATACAGCTATAAAAATTACCTTGTATCGGCGTATGACTTAGCTTCATAAGGTCGAGAGAAGCTTAATTATTTTATTTCCGATTTATTTTAATTTCGTTAATATTAAAAAACACATATCTTCAATATTTATGTGTTCATATATTTATACATGTTTAAAAGTGTAGATATCGTCTCTTTACATGACGACCCCGCCCCCAAAAACGAGGGGGAGAGAGAATGAGAGAGAGAAAGAAATAGCAGCTTAACAGCTAAAAACAAAATCTGTATAAGATTAGGAAATTTAGATCAGTAATAAATAATTACTCGAAAAAGGTTTATTTTGCATTAAGTGTACGTTTTAACCAGATCTATGTTTTTTGTGGGCTAAGCTTTTGTCTATCTCTTGCGTTTACTAATTATATAAAATGAATTGAGAATTAATAGGTCTTCGCAGCCTGTTCCCAGAAAATTCGGTTAAATATCTCACTTATTGTGGCAATATATTAAAATATTACATTGTAATCAAAATCTTTTCACAGTTTTTGATGAATATATATATATATATATATATATATATATATATATATATATATATATATACAGGGTGAGTCACCTAAAACTTGCACCGTAAATATTTCTGAAATGGTATGTGCTATTGATATGCGGTTTTCACGGAATTGAACTATAGGCAGGGGCTCGCATTTTCAAATGATACACAGATTTTTATAATTTTTAGAAAGTGTATTTATGTACAAAAGTTACATTTTTTTAAATGGAACAATGCGTATTGACATTAAGAAAATAAAAGTAGAATAAATTGGAATGTCAATGGTGTTTTTTGCACGATTCTAATGTAAGTAGTTTACGAGAAATCGTCATTTGAAAATTGAACGCACCGGCAGTCGTTTGTTCCATTCAATTGCTTAGTTGCTAGGCTAGGATGTTGTTATGTTTGTTTACAATGTGTTTTGTCTACACTGGCAGTTATTTTGTGATAGTTGAAGCAGTAGGACGTGCTTGGAAGATGGTATTTACCAATGCAGAAAAAGCAGATATGCTCATAGTTTATGGTGAATGTAGAAAGAATGCAGTTCTTTCTTGTACAGTGTACTTGGAAACATATCCGAATAGACGTCAACCATCTCGTCAATTATTTGTGAACCTCTTCAACCAATTACGTGAAAGTGGTAGTATAACGTCTAGAAAACGCACCAGAAACAAACGAGCAACTGGAGAGCAAGGAGAAATTAATGTTCTAGCTGCTGTTGCAGTAGATCCCCACATTAGTTCTCGTGCAATCGCACGAGGAAGCGGCATCAGTCAAAGAAGTGTAATCCGCATCCTCCATCGTCATAAGTTCCATCCGTATCACATCTCTCTCCATCAAGTGCTGCATGGCAATGATTTTGAGAATCGTGTGAACTTTTGTACATGGGCATTGAGACATGATACTCCAAATTTGTCATGTATCTTGTTCACTGATGAAGCAACATTTACTAATCATGGCCAAGTAAATCTAAAAAATATGCACTATTGGTCTGTTGACAATCCTCGTTGGCTGCGTCAGGTAGAACGTCAGCATCCATGGAGTGTGAACGTGTGGTGTGGAATAGTGAACCATCACATCATTGGCCCTTTTTTCATAGAACGAACACTGAATTCACAGAAGTATCTCAACCTCCTAACAGACGATCTTCCACAGATGTTAGAAGACGTTCCCCTTCAGACTAGGAGGAATCTGTGGTATCAACATGATGGCTGTCCGGCCCATAGTGCACGAATTACTACAGCTTATCTTCAAGGATTGTTTCAAAATCGGTGGATTGGGCGAAGGGGACCTGTACCTTGGCCGGCCCGTTCACCAGATTTGACTCCTTTAGATTTTTTTCTGTGGGGGAAGCTGAAAGACACTGTCTACAAGGACATACCAACTACACCAGAAGATATGAAACGGCGTATTACTGCTGCCTGCGCTGAAATTTCCACTGAAATGCTAGAACGTGTACAGCAATCTTTACATACTAGACTGGAAGCTTGTATTGAAGCTGGTGGTGCTCATTTTGAACACAGGCTTTGAGGGTACAGTTTTGTTTACTTGTCAGAATCCTCATTTTTCTTCATTCACTTGTTTTTCTTTAGTTTGTCCTAGCCATTGTCCCGTTTTATACAAATGACGATTTCTCGTAAACTACTTACATTAGAAACGTGCAAAAAACACCATTGACATTCTAATTTATTCTACTTTTATTTTCTTAATGTCAATACGCATTGTTGCATTTAAAAAAATGTAACTTTTGTACATAAATACACTTTCTAAGAATTATAAAAATCTGTGTATCATTTGAAAATGCGAGCCCCTGCCTATAGTTCAATTCCGTGAAAACCGCATATCAATAGCACATACCATTTCAGAAATATTTACGGTGAAAGTTTTAGGTGACTCACCCTGTATATATATATATATATATATATATATATAACGAGACAGTTTCCATATAAATAGTGGTTTGGGGTAGAGACACTTTCCTAGAAATCTTAATTTCAAATCCCGGAAGCCGTTCAACTTTAGTACTAGGTAATTTTGTTAATCAGCTGACTTTTCTTTTTCGACTTAGGTACGCTGTAAATACCCACAATTTTATTCTCTTTTTAATTGAGTAGGAAAGCATTTTTTCTGGTGATACATGGGTATGAAACTTTTGTTTAAACGTAATACTTCCTGTATTTATTGTAGTTACGTGATAGAGAAGGTGAAATCTTGGCAACTAGAGTAAATGCAATCAAACAATTTGCCCTTTAACTGAATCCATGAGCGTGTTGTGCCGTTGATTGGAACGCTGCTACATCAAAGCAAGGTTTGCCGTTTCAGCCATGTCGAAACCGCAGGCAGATCTGTCGCGCGTCGCTTCAAATGCTGACATTTGGAACGGCAGCAAGGGAACTCGGGCCGTCTGACCTTTAGGGACCCTCGCTTCTGCTTCATTCCCAAGTGACCATCCATCCCAATGCAGCCAACTTTGTGAAATTCCCAGCAGCCGTCATTGATGCGGTTTCTACATTTCTGTAATTTGGCACAGCCTCATCACGACTGTTCATTAGCACAGAGCTTTGTTCTCATGGAAATAAAGCCATAAATCACTGGAAGCAAGCTGTTCTTAAGGATGCTAAGCGCTTGTTTCATTTCGTTTTACAAACTCTCTGCGAAACTTCAAATTCCAATCTCTTTGCCTTGCTCTTGCTCTGGCTCAGCAATGAGCGAAGTAGTTTTTTGTCATGAATTACATGTCTCTATATTCCAGTACATAAAGCCTTAAATTGCATCACTTCATTCGTCTATTGGCTCATTTTTTGGAAGCGTGAATAGATTACGTCACATGTACTTCCTAAGACAAGAAATATATGATATAATCCTATATAATCACGCGACATTCTTTACCGCTCTTCCACAAATTACACTGGGCAACAACAAAAAATGATTTTTGAATGTTTCGAGCACTTCATGAGGCAATTCCTATTAATTTTGGGTTGAGGAAAACAAATATGACAATGAACAAATTGTATTAGCTCTAGTTTCTATGATATACACAAGGTGGAAGTATTACATATTAACGGGTTGAGAGAAAAGGATACATTTTAATTGCATGCATGCTAACAACAATGAAAGTGCAATTTATTTTTTAACTGGTAATCACATGTTAAGAGTTCTAAATTGCTGGAAAAATACTTTGCAGATAGTCGTGTCTGAAGAGAATCATCTGGTGGCCTATTGACTTCGACGTCTTTTAGCTTGCCTCTTGTGGTGGAGTTCCGCAGAATCCCTATACAAAGACCAACAGTAATCCACAAGTATTACTTCATTCCAACGACCCTGATATCTTTCGTCCATAACAGAAATGTTCTGATGGAATCTCTCCCCATGTTCATCACTAACAGCTCCACAACTAGGAGGGAAAAGTCTAGGTGGGAGTGGAGAAAACGGATCTTAAGGGATATTTTGCATCCAAGATATTTTGCATACGGTATTTTTTGCAGGAGCACTTCACCAGCTCTTTTGTTGCCTAAAAATCCCTGAAAAACACCCTTGAAGGCTTCCCAAGCTTCTCTTTTCTTTCCCCTCCAAAATTTGGTCAAATGGAGGATCCTTTACAAGTTCTCTTACTTGTGGTCCGACAAAAATGCCTTCCTTAACTTTTGCATCACTTAATTTCCAAAATTTCTCTCTGATGTTATTTGACAGATGTGCCAACTCCCCCCAAAAATTCCCCCAAATTTAAAATCTTCACTCTAAAAAATGATCTATCATTTTTATGGTGATTTTTTAATTCAGCAGATGGAAATATCTGTAAATTCACTATTTTTAAGCCCGAAACATTTTCATTGTCGCCCAGTGTTATTAGTTTATTTTAACTCTTACTAATCGAGACAATTTTTGCTCTATCCAACTTACATAAGTTTAACTACGTGGTTATTTCTGGACGGATCTGATACAGATAATTTGCATTCTAATCTCATCCCTGTACTACAACATCTTACTTTGTCTTATGTTCACAGAGGCTGCAGTGCAAAGCAACCGCACTTATACTTCGATGCCGTAATTGGCTATTATCAACTGTTTTTATTTTTACTATTTTAGATTTAAGGCGGAACCTTCAGTCGTTAAGATTAAGCATCGAATTTTGTAGTTCCTTAACAGCTCAGAGAAACTGCGAAGAAACAAAACTTTCAGAAGGCCTTAGCTATCTTACCACTCCATTGATAAACTTGTTTATATAAATGGTTTATTGGCAACCTGGTTGCTGGCAAAGTAGGGATACAGGAAGCAAACATACTTGTTAATAAACGCGTGAGTTGATGGCTTTGAAGTTAACCACGACGTTTCTTAGTCTCACAAAAGCTTAAGAACGGTTGAACCGAATAATTTTGATTTTGAAATATCTGTATAACTCCAAGGAAGATTTAAAAAGTGAGAAAACAATCCTGAAGTGACAATAGATCGGTTTTCTTATTTTTTATTTATTCTTTTTATTTTTTAATTTTACGTCCTCCAACGTTAAGTCATATAGGACGATAGGACGATGAATGGAATTGGTGAAATGATGCTCAAATGAGCCCGGGGTCAAGGACCGGGCTAGTAACTAAATATATACATATATTACACATGCAAACTTTTGCGGAACACATATACCTTTTTTATTTTCGACAAACAAAGGCATTATAAAGTAATGCGAAAGTCTTCAAAGCTATTTCACTTACCATATTTTATTAAATAACGTTTATCGTTTGTTATAAAGACGAGGACTTTTTATGTCGCATAATGATATACCTATCGAAGATTAGACACAAAATTAATATTTGATCACAGACAATTGTTGTCAAATGTTGGTGAATACTTGGATACCTTCTTTATAATTTGTTTGTGAATTCATGAATGTGAATTCAACTGATACAAAATTAATTAAATTCCTTTGTGACTTTGTGAAGTTCGCGGAAACCTTTTTACTATGCCAAGGAGAAGACGGTCTGACTTAGGTATTAGAAGTCAGTCAAATGTGTGACTAGCTACGTCACGTGCTGAACGCCAATAATATGTACTAATAGTCGTGTAGGTATGTCAGAATTACGTTGTAGAGTCCCTGTTACTTCCAGGGGAGTTGTTTTTGTACAAATCAGTTGACACAGTTATAAATCAGGATGACGTAATCAATTATCCCACAGAGTTTTTAAATTCATTAGAATTGGCTGCACTCCCACCTAACAATTTACTATTGAAAGTAGGATCAGGTGTGATCATGCTACGTAACATTAACAAACGACGACTGTGCAATGGAACGAGACTGTGAAAAAGCTAATGAATAACGTCATGGAGGTAACAATCTTCAAGGGAAAGTACAAAGTGGGGATATCTTCATTCCACGTATTACGATGATTCTAACAGATTTACCTTTGAATTTTCAGCGTCTAGAATTTCCCCTGCGTTTAGTCTTTGCAATGGCCATAAATAAATCACAAGGGCAGTCATTGGAAGTTTGCGGAATCAGCTTGGATTTCCCTTGTTTCTCTCATGGACAATTAATTATACGTCGCTCGTTTGCGCGTCGGAAAACTATAATCTTTATATATTTACGTCCCATAAAAAGGACAAAAAATGTTGTTTATTAGAAAGCTTTAAATTTATTAACTTAATTGTAAGTGTATTGCATATAAATTTCACTCCCAATTGCAGAATAAATAATCCAAATTTGTTTTATTTACTTAGATAAGTTCAGACAACTTTAATTGGCGGTAGGAAGTTCGCCAGGTCAGGTAATTGGTATAAATATGTATAATATGTCTTAATGAGATCAATGTTTTGTGTAATATGTTTTGTCTATCTCCTAGATGAGGTTTATCAGTTATAAATATTATATAATGGTTAATTCCGAATAAAAAGTAGTTCAGAGCTTTTTGCAGAAAATTATATGTCAACAGTATGTTAACCCACCTCGGTAGGATTAGTAGTAGGAGGATTAATAACTTTAAATGTTTGAGGTTTTTATATAACTTTTGTTTTAATAATTGCTCATGGATTATGTTCTTCTGGTTTATTTTGTTTAGCTAATATTAGATATGAACGTTTAAGGAAAATAAAACCTAAAGCCCATAGGGATGCTGGTCTATAAATTATTTTAGATCCATATATTGTTGCAAGTCAACTAAAAATTTTAATTCCAAATTTAAATCCTTCATGAAGTTTATTAATAATTAAATTTCATAGAATTGTACTTCGAGAGGGAATTAATCGTAATTAATCATAATCTACCTCACGTTCTAGAGGTCCCGAGTTCGAATCTCGGTTAGGCTGAGTTGCCTGGATAAGGTTTTTCCACGGTTTTCCCTTATCCTGAGAGACTAATGTGAGGAAACTCTAAGCTCCGTGGACCCCGGACTCATTTGAGCATCATTTCACCCATTCCCTTCAACGTCCGATATGACTTAACGTTGGAGGACGTAAATACAACAACAAAAATGTTAAAAATTTAATTTAAAAAATGCTTCCTGAAAAACTAAAATACAACGAAAACGCTTCCGCATAAAAAGGTGGTTTGGCGTCAGGGTTTTCATTAAATTCTTCGTGTCACATTTTTGAAAGATGTTGAATATCGGCATAAAAGTTAGGAAACCACATTGGCTCACGACCTTATTCTGGGTTCTAACACACTTACTGGGACTCCCTCTCTTCTCTCCCTCCCTTCCAGGGTCTGACAGTTTAGAATTCCCTTCGTTTGTACTTTATATTAACCTCTAAATACCAACTTTGGTATTTATCCAAGAATTTGGTTTTGAATTATGCAGTTCTCGGATACCGGACCTCGAAATGTCTATTTTTGAACAATTCTGCTTACGAGCCCTTAGCTTTAATTCAATTCATTATTCCAAATATATTTCGCTGGTCGAGCAATTGAAGCAGGAATCCATCAGCAAGAACTACGAGGTCCAAAACCCACCCTTAAGAACTTTTTTTTTTTAAGAAAAACGCAATTATGTTATAGGTACACAAATTACTAAAGTTGCCAATTATTTTACTTTATGGCGTTTATTTAGTCTCACACGAAAGCTGTGGATGCTTCCTTGTTTTCAAAATAAATAATAATTTAATAAATATTCTTAATAATAATTAGTTTATGTTTTAGTGTTTACGTATGCTTATCTTATATTTTAAATATACTCTACAGTTACATATTAAACTTTAATTTTAGTAAAACTAGATGCAATAAAGACCGGAACCTTGAAGATCCTTTCTGTTAAATGCGTGTATTTATTTGTCTGCTCAGCCTTTAACCTTCGTAGCACAAAGAGAATTTCGTGTGTATTATGAACAGATTGTGAAAAAACTTAAACACATACTTTCGATTTTTTTCGAAATCTACTTGTTTTTCTGGCTCTCTTTTTTGTTGTGTAATTTACGTCCTCCGACGTTAAGTCATATCGGATGATGAATTGAATGTTAAACATATATTTGTGGGACCATCTCCTAACAGTGAATGAAATATGTATTACCTTTTAATAAAAAGACTATTCCAAAGCCAAAGGATAACAGTGATATTCTAAAGAGTACTTCTGGAACAGTGATTTCAGTAAAGAACACTTCACTCATTTTAAACTGGGATTTCATTCGGGTTGCAGGATAAGATTGGGGTGATACAAGGGACATACAGAAAGTAAGTTCTGTTTCAATTTACCTCCGCTGC
>CM060949.1:135450448-135640448 GCA_030765055.1 Mantis religiosa | reverse complement strand
TAAAATTTTCCGGTATTATTATCATTATATCATTTAAAGGTATTCATGAAATCACAGTTATAAGCTTTAAAGAAGAAGCATCATTATCTTCATCAAAATAGGCCAATTTGGCTTCAGAAATCATCCTTCCATCGACGTCGAGGTTTTCCAACATTTCTAGTTTCTGTGGGTTTATATTCCATTGCCTGTTTTGCCCACCTATTACCTATTCTGTGTTCTGAGTATGTGGTCATGCCAATTTTGTTTGTAACTCTTAACTTTATTGTTTAAGTTAAATATTTTGAGCTGTTCTCTGATAGTTTCGCTTCTCATAATTATGGCCTGTGAGGGAATATCCAGCAACATATCTAAGAAGTTTTATTTCTACTGTTTCTATCATTCTTTCCTTTCTATTCATGACCTAATTCTCTGAGCCATAAGTCAATATAGGTACTGTCATCGTGTTATAACATTATAGCATTGTTTCTTTTTATGTTTTATTTTTTAACGTTCTTCTAATAGTCTCGTATACAGTTTGAAGTTTATAAATTCTATTTTTTCAATTTTTTTCAATCTGTTCTATTGTTTTATTATCGATCATTATTTTTAACTTTTGGGGTATGTGCCCAGAGATGCCATAAATTTCGTTTTCGTTACCGATATATTTAAATTATAAGTTTGCATTATCTTCTCCAGTTGAAATGTTGCTGCTTGTAACATATTTTCATTTTCTGCCAGGATAACTGATCAACAAGTAGGTAGTGGGTGAGGAAGAATGTCACAGTAAATTATTTCTAAATCAGTGTACAAAAGTTCATTAAAATAATTCGATGGGATGTAAATTAAATTAATTAAATCTTCATTGCAATGCTTGGTCAGAGAGTTAGCTTTTCTTAAAGCGTAAATTTAGAATTGTGGCTCAAAGCAAGAATTGGTCATATGTTGGCTGTGGCGAATCTCTGATTTACGAAGTATCAAGAGTTTCCAAGTCTAGTCATTATAACAAGGTGTTGCCAAGAGAAGGGATAGTACATTGCCAGAGAAACAAACCGCTCTAGCATCTTCTCCCGCCTTGTTATTGATTTCCTTATTCCACTTGCTGCCTTCCTTCCTTTCCTCCCTTTCATTTCCTTATTACGTTCTTCTGTTATGTTTCCCTTCGTTCTATGCTTCTTTTGTTATTTTGTCAATTTTCTTTGCCCTTCATCTCCCTCCTTGGACTAATTTTAAAAGTATGCTCAGAAGGTCAAAGGTCGGCGTTTTCATCGTCTGTATTGCACTTAGAGCCACTACCCTATGTGCACACCGCTATCCTGACGTCATCATCTCAAAAAGTTCATGGAGAGGTCCGAGCTACTGCAACGCTTCCCACGCAAGCACTTGTTTTATGGCATTTCATTAATCAGACAACCTTTTTAAAACAAACATAAAACTGTAAACTAACTAACGTGAAATTAAATAGAGCCACGGCAACCGGAGAGCTTCACGCGAACCCTTTTATAACTATTAGTCCATAAAAGTAACTCGCAGGAGAAGTTAGTAAAAGTTTTAGTTCTTCTTCTTGTTCTGTGACCTCCATGAACCCATCCATCTCTGCCTAGAACGTCCTGAGGTACTTCGGCCTCTTATCTTATATCACAGCACTGCTTTTCTATGAGATTTTGGCCACATGTAGCTAAATACCTTTAAGGGGAGCCTAAATGTCTGAAACTGCCCCACCCCAAGAAAAACATGTTTCATTTTTCACTAGTTTATTAACTGAAATTTCTAATTTAATGTTATACGTATTTTATATTTTTACATGGAGCGCTTATATTTTAAATATATTTTTAAAAATGGCACTACAGTTACTACTCCTTTACTGCCATATATCTTTTCATTTAAATATTGATAGCGTTTGAATTTGTAATAGTTGGGGTTTTCGTCGTTTTTAACTTATTGCGCATTCAATCTCAAATCCCGACTCTATGGAGAACGTAGGATATACTAGGTGCGTTCAAGTTAAAATATCCTTTTTTTCCCTCACAAAGTAATCACAAGAAAAATATGAAACTAGTGTCAACTCTCCACGCAATCTCCCTCTAGCCATACACCTTTTTCACAACGTCGACGACATGATTCCATGGCCGCTGCGAACGCTTCTTTAGGAGTGTGTTTTGACCACTGGAAAATCGCTGAGGCAATAGCGGTAATAGTGAATCTGCGAGCACGGAGTGTCTTTCATCGTGGGAAACAGCCAAAAGTCGCTAGCAGCCACCTCAGGTGAGTAGGGAGCATCAGCAATCACTTCAAAGTTGTCACGAAGAAACTCTTACGTCATGTTCGTCCGATGCGCTGGTGCGTTGTCTTGACCTTCATGCAGGATTGTGTGCCCAGATCCCATGGTAATGACAATTTTGGAGGCGATGCTTGCAACGTTCAATCGGCGATTCTCCAAAACAACGTTCTCCACTCTTTGGATCATGCCACACCGGCTGGTGTTAGGCCGTGACTTTCTTGTTTGTTGTCAAACGATGTTCTATCTTCATTGAACTGCCGCACCCAGAAACGCACATTAGACACATCCATGGTACAATCACCACATGCCTCACTCAACTGACGATGAATTCCAATAGATGTTACACCATGAAAATGAAAAAGCGAATGACTACACGCTTTTCTTGCAATAAAAACGTCGCCATTTTAAGTATCAAAAACAGTCCTAACTCTCGTTGCTGCCACCAGAGCTCTATGCACTTTACAGTACTGCCATCTCTGTCATGCATTCACAAAGAGTCTATGTGTATTTAAAAAAATAACAGAAGTTCCTATCTGGTCCCAGTCCTGAAAAAAATAGGTGGTGTTATAATAAACGCACCTCGTAATAATCATTAAAGAAATATTCCGGAAACAATACCATATGTTTCGTTTTTGATGTGTGAATATAAACATAAGGCATAGTCTCTTCAAAAGTAAACCATACAAAATGAATTGCCAGGACATGGTAAGCACCGTCTTCGCAGAGCACAACTCCCGTATTTCAGGATTCAGTAAAACATTCCACATTTTCAGTTTAATGTTTACACGTTTCCTGAAATAATTTGCATTATTTACGTCCTCCAAAGTAAGTTCTATCGGACGATGAATGAAATGGATGAAATGATGCTCAAATGTGCTCAGGGTCCACAGAACTTAGAGCTTACCCGAGATTCCTTTTTCCGGATAGAGGAAAACTCCTCCAAAAACCTTATCCAGATGATAAAACCTGACCAAGACTTGTAGTCGGGATCCTTAAATGTGAGTCAGATACACTACAAGCTACAGAAGCGGGAAAACAAAATAAGATGCATGATGTCGGAACGACATTAAATATCCAAATGGCTCTAATTTTTTTTCGGTAAACGACAAGGAGATATCAAATTCACATTGAGTTAACGTACCGCGATGGTGACTTACGTGGCATAAGCACTTTTAAATCCCGGACTTTATTGTTTAACCAGCTTTTAACCAGCTGTCAACACATTCCTGTAGAGCAATTGGAGATAAACCGAGAGATCCTTAGTTCAAATTCTAATTATATTACTGAATTTTTCATTCTGGAACCATATTTCCAAACTAGTACTAGTCACTGCTTATGTAAAAGTAGTCGGCATTCATTAAATGTAATTCTCTATTATTTTAATTGTACGAGTAATTGAAATCCTAGCCACTATTCATCACTTTCGTTCCCCGAAAATAACATTTGAATTCCGGTGAACAATGTCACCATCCTATTCCACGACACAGCGCTGCGCTGGCTTTAGGAATCACAATATGAATTGAAATCGACTTTCACTCAAGATCGTGTGCTTTAGGAATGCACAAGCAGTTTTCATAACCAAAGCGCTGTCTCACAAAGTGTGTGTTACAGAGGCGCTAAAGAATCAATAACTTCTGTTTGCTGCTGAAAAAAGAAGTTCTTGTTTGTGACAATCAAAATATTTCCACCCAATACATTGCTCCCAGTTCTTACTTCTTACCATTTATAAACTTCGCTACCTTCATGTTTTAGAATGTGTTGCCGTGATAGCTGGGACATTATGAAAAGGCACATCTCTGCCGTTCAAGGCACATTATTGTCACCAGCAATTAACGCCATAAGTATACACTCTAAGCAATTCTAAGTTACTTATTAATACGAAGCAGATAGAAAAAGTCAGATATATTCATATGGTTTTCTCTATTATTCTAAAAATTAGTCTTTTAAAACATTATTTTGTTCCTATCTATTTTTTAATTCAGATAAAAGTTTGTAGAAAGCATTTTATTGCATGTTTATTTAAAGGTAAAGCGGGGGTAGATTCATTGCATAGGTACGGCATAAAAGAAAAAGGAATAACAAACCTCTTATTTGAGAAAAATAATAAATATTTTAAAATTTAAATCAATAACAATAAATATCTCAAAACTGATAGGCTCAAAAAACGAGCTTTGTGCTTTAACGAAATCTTCATTGTACACTAAAACAGCTGTTGTCCTCCTCTTATTGTTTACGAGTTAAACAAGTCATTGAGAAATGAAAAGAACTTCAGAATATACTCCCAGAAAACTAAAACAAGTTCTATTTATGAAGATATCCTAAGATATAGTATATCAATCAAAATAATTAGAATAATATTTGAGAAAATCAAAATTTTGGAAACCTGTCCTACTTAAGGTTAGTTTGTGGTGGCAGAATTTCTTGTAAAATTTCGTGTCCTAGTTTGATTGTTCAAATCTAGGCTATGGCTTTGAAGTTTGTCAGTTTGACTCAACTTATCCAAACCTAGTTTGATATTTAACCTTTTTATTTTTTATTTATGCTATTCAAGAACACACACATACACACATACACATACACACACACACACACACACACACACACACACACACACACACACACACACACACACACACACACACAGTCGTATACTTGCGAGTGCGTATCTTTCCCCTAAAAATGTGCCTTTTTCGGATTCAGGGGACCCCAAAATGAATACATCCAGTGAAATCTTGGCATTAAATTTTTTAGTGGAAAGCAATACGTTACCTATTATGTACGTGGTATAGTGAGTGAGTGTGAGATTTAAAGGCCCGTCGACAGCTAGGTCATTTGAACTCTGTACGAGGTAGAGAAAGTAAAAATCTGATTTTCTAAACACCCCCTCATCTGTTCTCATCTGTTCTTTCTACCTTTATCTAATTCCTTTGAATGGAGACTTCGTTGAAGGTACAAGGTACAAACCGCACAGTCGCTTTCCTCCAATGTTAGGTTAGGATGGATGAGAAAGACCACGTTTACTACAGTCTAAGAACCACCATAGATGCACATATCAGATAGCAGGAAGAGAAGACCAAAGTAGAGACGCTTTAAAATTGCAACCCGAACCCTGGGCGTAAGAGACGCTCGAGAAACCATTGAGTTAACTCGGCATGTTGACTGGCATAACGCATACCTTAGAATTCCAAATAAATTGATAGTGACCTCCAAGATTACGACCAAAGAGGTGCTAACAATTATTACGAGTATAGTGAACTACTGATATGCGGATACTCGAGGTCGTTAAGACGCGGAATCCTGATCGAGAACGGCGTATTAAAATTCCATCACTAAGACCAGCCTCTCTGATTAGGTTTTGCTTAGTTCTCGTAACTGACAAATTTCAACGAAGTACCCCAACCCTAAGAGGTTCCTCCCGAAATTTCTTTTCCCAGTTCATAATTGCATTTCATGTAGCATCAGAGTTCAGCTCTTTGGTGTAATAAGAACGGGCGTCAAACAGTATTACAAATATAGTCAACTAACTCTTCATTCATTAGCTTTATCAGGTTTCAATACTTTTTAAACGAATTGCTTCACTTGAATGGTTCAGGAGTGAGTGAAGTAGTTCACAAGTATGACTGTTTCGGTCCTTGTTACTATAGAAGTCAATTTTCGTGCTGATTGATATCTGAATCAAACATCACTCTTGTGAAATCTTTAACGACTCTGAGAATCCGAATATATCAGTGGATGAGAACCTTAGGATGAGAAACTGCCTCTTTGTAGTGAGAAACATAGGCGCAACAGTATGCTCTATGACATCTGCCTCATCATTTCATTAAATTTGTGAAACTGGTCGACTTAATGACTTTAGGATGAGCTCCTTCGCTGATTTTCGCAAAACTCATATTGCTCTAGGATATGTTTGCATTACAAATACAATTTGAATATTGCAGAGACGCTCAGTTGGCGGAATTAATGCGAACAGAGCATCGATGGTCGATATGGCGTGTTTGCCCGGGTGGAGAGGGATTTGACATTAGTGATGATTACCTACCACTTCACCCTCTCTTCGGGCAGGGAGAGCAACGTAATATGTGGCGCTAATCCGACTTAGCGCAGGCGCAATATTGTGGGTTTTACCGTCTACAAGAAGGGGTCGAGGGATTAGATTCAATTAATGTATAGCAGTGTACGGTCGGCGCAGATTTTGCAACCTTTTCTTGCTCGAGAAGCTCTGCTACTGCTTGCAACTGCAGTCTCACAAAAGCTGTCACATCTTAGTTGCTTAACTTTGTACGAACTGAAGTTTTTCTTGCACAAAAGTTAGAAGTGAACTTTCAAGTAAGTTCGCTGAGATTTCAATGCAAGAAGTCCAGACGAAATGAAGATATATACTCCAAGAAATTAGAAGCAAAATGCAACACGGTTGTAATTACTGAAAGTCACGAGCCCTTCGGAGCAAACACAGGTACAAAGTGTTCTGACTGCGCTCCACAGAGTAGTATAAACCAGGAGCTAATGTGTGGAGTGTTATCGCCGTCCGGTTCCCAGCGACAAATGCACGTGACTGTGTATCACTGAGAGGTCTATAGTTTTGCGACAACGCCTACTGCTATTTTATGAGGCTTGATTCGACTATACATCAGACTGATTTGGACACATTTTATTTAGTCACTTTACTAATTAAAGTAACAGATATAGAAAAGAGATCTATCACGACTACAGCGCATAGCATTGCGGCCCTCATAGACTAAATGATAAGGGTATCCTAAAATATGCCCCAGTTGCTGGGCTAATTTTAAACTCAAATGAAGATATTTTGGTTAAATTTACCTACTCCTACTCTTTATGAAATTATTGTACCATTATATACAAGACCTTTTTTGGTGAATCCTCCCTTTTAAACCTTACTTGTAACTTCGTACAATCCCAGATATTCCAAGTAATGAATGAAAACTCCTCTGACATTCACACAAGAGATTGTGAGCATGCTCTGTCTTCCTTAAACTCCCCCCTCTCATGGTTGAGCAATTACACTAGGCAACAAAAAATAATTTTTGAATGTTTCCAGCACTTCATGAGGCAATTCCTACTAATTTTGGGTTGAGAAAAACCAATATGACAATGAAAAAATTTTTATTAGCTCTAGTTTCTATGATATACACAAGATGGAAGTATTACATATTAACGGATTGAGAGAAAAGGATACATTTTAATTAAATACATACGAACAATGAAAGTGCATTTGATTTTTTAAACTGGTAATTACATGCTAAGATTTCTAAATTGCTGGAAAAATACTTCGCAAATAGTCGTGTTTGAAGAGAATCATGTGGTGGCCTATTGACTTCGTCGTTTTTTAGCTTGCCTCTTGTGATGGAGTTCCGCAGAATCCCTATACAAAGACCAACAGTAATCTGCAAGCATTACTTCACTCCAACGGCCCTGATATCTCTGTTCCATAACAGAAATGTCCTGATGGAATATCTCCCCATGTTCATCACTAACAGCTCCACAACGAAGAGGGAAAAAGTCTAGGTGGGAGTGGAGAAAATGGATCTGGACATGTTGCATCCAAGGTTACGGTATTTTTGCAGGAGCACTGTCACTAAATGCTTGTATTTTCCATCTCTTTTGTTGCCTAAAAATCCATGAACAACGCCCTTGAAGGCTTCCCAAGCTTCCTTTTCTTTCCCCTCCACAAATTCTCTTATTTGTGGTCCATCAAAAATGCCTTCCTCAACTTTTGCATCACTTAGTTTCCAAAATTTCTCTCTGATGTTATTTAACAGGTGTGCCAACTCCCCCCCCCAAAAAAAAAAATTCCCCCAAATTTAAAATCTTCACTCTAAAATAAGAAATGTCACTTTATCTTCAAAACAAGAGCTAATCTATAATTTCTATGCTAATTTTTGAATTCAGTAGATGGAAATACATGCAAATTCACTACTTTGAAGCTCGAACCATGTTCATTGTTGCCGAGTGTTATTAGTCGGGATGGTATAGTCATTTCTTAGGTAATCACAGTAGTTTACCTTTTAGCTTTTGTATATTCTTCTTGGTCTCATAGTATACATAGCTTCCGTCTCATGACTATGTCGTTTTTTTAAAAAAAAATTATCTGAAATGTGTTCTGACAAGTAATTAACTAAGTTTCACAGTAGAGACCATTAGATTCTATTATCTTTGAACCATCGTTCAGAGAAGTTTATTATCCCACGATGGTACCACTCTCTGCGAAGAATTCGGTGATACCCACTTGCACCGATTCAATGTTTTCAACATTTCTTCCAAACAGAAAATTGGCCATGGATCGAAAATATGACAATATGACGGCGCGAGATCAGGGCTGCATTCTGGGCGTAGTAGTAGTTCGAATCCTCAATTCCTGATTCTTTTTTCCATAGTAGTTCGTGCAGTATGGGATTTTGCATTGTCCTGTTGCAATTGAACTCTACTTCGGTTAACTAATATTGGATATCTCCGTCTAAAATTTTCATGAACTCTTTCCACTTGTTGAGAATAAAGACCTGCATCAATCACCCGTCCCACTGAATCATACCTTCAAAATTCCATCAGACGCACATTTCTTTGGGACTGAACTGCGGTTTTTTTTTTTTTTTTTTTTTTTTTTTAACGATGACTTTGGCAGTTGGCGGGTCTCAAGCCACTGTTTCAAGGAATCAGGTTTTCGGTTTCATCAAAAGTGACCATTCTTCTGACAAATCTATAATCCATGGGATTACGGATAAGCACGACGAATCTACTTTCAGCCTGTTGAAGTGTCAGTTCATGAGGTACAGATTTACATCTTCTTCCAAGTGCCTTAATGTGGCGATGTATGGTATCTTTTGATGTACCAAGTTCTTCTGAAAGCATATGAGTACTTTTTCGTGGATTTTCTCGCAATACTTGTCACGTATCGTCAATATTCCATATTTAAGGTCTTCCAGAACCTAACAAATCTTTAGTGTTTCGTCTCCATCGTTGTGCCACATTCTCATTAACGACACCTTTTCCTTCCAATTCACATATTCTTCGAGCTGCGGCAGCTCTTTATAATTTTGTCCCAGTAGTGTTTTAGAAAAAAAAAAAAAAAAAAAAAAAAAAACATGGAGAAGTTCCTTTGGCCAATAATCTTCACTTAGCTCTTAAGATGTACCTTTGGGCATGTGCAATGAAATTATTAAATTGCACTAATATGGCAATGAAAGGTTTCCATGCGCTAGAATTGTGTATATATAGGAGCATTCCGAAGTTCGTATACGACATTGAAGAACTGCTTGGCCATAGCAGATATATTGAATGTCATTAATGTATACACAGATAATATGTGAAAATTAATTTACAGAACATTGGATTAAATGCCCACGAAAGCTCATTACATTCTGTAAACGCCAGGCTGTCAGTCATAACATTATAGAATTGTATTGCTTATTGTTTCAGTTTTACTACCACCTCCGGCCACTAATAACTCGTTAATCATGCTTATCCACCTGCATTAATGGATATTTACTTATACGTGGTCTTAAGTTAAGTTCTGGTAATGCAAGAAAGGCAAAGAATGAATCTAGTAGTCTTAATGGCATATATTATTATTTTCTCTGCGCTTAGCTGTGATAATTAAACTGGATATTGTACTCCAGCCAAAAATTTGTATGTCTACAAAAAATCCTTTTGGGGTACAATGAATCAAAAAGGCATGTATTTGTAGAAAAATATCAATCTATACGTCATTTAAAAGAGCATCTAGTACCCTCAGTAAGGTTTATTAAATCAATAGCTTTCGAAGTCAGTATTATAATTGCTGTATATGCTTAATGGTGAAGGAAAACTGTGAAAAAGTGTTATATAGAATGTACAGGAAAGGTTCATAACAAACCAGAGACGCTTCGAGTTTCTAAGCATATCTTCGAAACTTTTGTTAACAAGATAAGGATCTTGCTCATTTCTGGGAATAGGAAAGAAGTTGCATATATGCTTCTAATAACGCTCGGGCGAATGTATGAATACTCTTTCTTTAGAAACAAAACTTAGTAGTTGTATATTCTAGAATGAGGAAAACTTCTCTCGCTTAATTCAATAAACAGATGGCAAATTTGAAAGTAGTCAAAATTATACGAATCCTTATAGGGCAAAACTCGTCACTTGACGTTCAAAGTAGAAGCGTAATACTGCCAATGCAGAGATTGCTTAGTAAAAAAGTACATACTCGGAAAATATCTTTACAAAGTTGACACGTGCCTGACATGCGCAGAAAAAGTCAAAGCAATTGCGAACGTCAGGGAGCGAAATGATAATAGGTGGAGTAAATAGCTGGCAACAACATATACACAAGCATATAATTTAAAGAGACAAATCAGTTATGCTTAGCTAAGTGAAGAGTAATTGGTAAAAATTGTCAGAAATTACACTTTTAGGTATTTATGCAATCTATCACCTCTATATGTAATCATTATCGATAACACTGTATCTGCTGTTTGTAATGTGATTGTTGCATCACTTCACAGGCAAAAAAGAAAAAAGAAACTATACACTTACGAATAAAAGTGTTTAGGAGTATTTAGCCCATTTTTAGGGAGAATTTGCTCAACAATTAGAACTGCTGTAAAGTATGGTAGCCTCTGTGTACTCGAAACATATGATTTGTTTATATGCAAGTGCATGCAAGTTTGTTTACTTCAGGTTTGCAATGAACAGCTCTTCTGTGACTGATATTTATTTTTTGGTATAATTTACACATTTTGTTAAAAGTTAATACCAGAAACAGCTATTTTAAACATAAAAGTTGTTATAAATTTAATTAAAAAATAGTAGAATAAGAAAACTATAATCTCTTAATAAACAGACTTACTGTATAAAAGTATATTAATAATCTTCAAATGTGTTTATTTTGTAAAACCCTTAGTCTGATAACTCAAATAGTTCTTGAAATAGTGTTCGTTAATTAAGGAGATTTGGCACTAGCGGTCCCTAATCTTCCTCACTCCCCTTTGAATAACGACCTCATATAATCATATCGGACGATGAATGAAATGCTTGAAATAATGGAAATTAATTGTTCTTTCACACTAGTCGTGTGTAGGACGCACTATGAAAGGGTAGAGCCAGTCTGAAAAATTCAATGCCATAGCCGGGATTTGAACCACCCAACGTCGCCCATAATAGCTCTATGGTTTAGAGCTGGACGGAGACCAGAAGATCCGTGGTTCAAATTCCGGCTATGGCATTGAACTTTTCAGTCTGGCTCTATATTTCATGATTGAAATAATGTTCAAATGAGTCCTGGGTTCATAGAGCTTAGAGTTACCCAACATTCATCATTCCGGATAAGGAGAAACCCGTAGAAACCTTATGCAGATAACTCACCCTGACCGAGATTCAAACTCGGAACCACTTGAACGTGAGGCAGACACGCTACCAGCTCTGCTACAGAGGCAGGCCTTAATCTCCCCTTAACTAGAATTGATATGCATTCTGCCGCTGAGTTATAAAGAATGAATAACATTCGGAACTCTTATCCTTCAACCACAGTTCATCTGTCCAAAAACCTCTCTCACCAAATTTAGCCATCGCACTTTTTTATATATAAATACTCATTTATATATCTAAAAGTATAGAAACTGAATAGTTTCCTCTTTATAACGGTTTATTTTAAATGATCATCTCTGGCTTGCAGAAATCCTTGCTGCTTTATTTTGCAGTGCGCTTTAAGCAATTGATATGTTCTATCCCCTACATCTGCACACACGCGAATGGCTAGCAAATGAAGCTTGGAGAAGTTCTCCCGAGCCAGTACCTCATGCTACAATCGCAGCTGTAATAAAACCTAAGCCCTCCGCGCTCTTTTGAATTGTGTGATCAATAAATCCGGCAAAGTATCACAATACACTACTGCGACACAAATTAGCCCAATGAACCTGTGACAAGCGTCAACGTCACCAACACATGCACGCACGTTTATCATCCCTAATGGGTTTCGTGAATATCATTCTGTTTCACAACATTATCACTAATTAAAATGCATCACCACGTATTGCTGCCTGTAGATTGGGAGCTAATTTCCGAGAAATCCATTAAAACCCAAGTTACCATGGAGAAGATAACAGGCAGCTGCCGTTGTTTAAGCACACCGAATTCCCCATGAATATTACACTTGAATCACGTTTTACAATAATCAACGAGGTGGCCGAAAAAAAAAGCGAACAAACAAAAACTACACGTCTGTACTAATTAAGTAATGTGTGTAGTCCATCACGATAATGAATATTAAATATCGAACCGATCCACCAAAGGTACAGTAAATGTTCCAAACAACACAAAGTGAGGAAAGGTTTATATTTGTATTTGCAGGATCGTCCATTTTCTTCGCCTTGTAGAGCATGGGTTCATACACTGTAACTGTATGTTACAAATGCGATAGATGCTGTAGCATTACATTAATTTAACGTGCAGGTAAAAACACTGCCTTTTATTAATGTTCATTCTCGTTGACTTCTCTCATTTCAATCAACCATAGAACTGAATCCACCTATACCTTGATATATGTTCATCATCATCATCATCATCATCATCATCATCATCATCATCATCATCATCATCTCATCTTCATCTTCATCATGACTTTTGAGTATGATGTTATGGAGAAAATAATGTATAAAGATAAATCGCTCAAAATTAATAGAAAGACTGCATTTTAGTTAATTGATGTAAATTAATCACTTCCTCACACTAGCCGTATATAGCCTAAGGTTTTTTATGGATAGAGTCAACATGAAAAATTCAATGCCATGGCCGGGATTTGAACCACGGATCTCCTGGTTTCCGTCCAGTTGCTCTAAAGCATTGAGCTACCATGGCCAACGTGCCGTCCTGATATTAGAGTTAAATGATGAAGCCTGGGAATCAAGTACTTACAATAGTAAGTCGCCACAAACGGTGTATCTCGGATGCGAGAGCCCCTAGTGGTTTACCGGGGAAATATACGAGTTAAATGGAGAATTTAATGTCAGGACGGCAGGCTGGCCATGGTAACTCAATGGGTTAGAGCGACTGGACGGAAACCAGGAGATCCGTGCTTCAAATCCCGACCATGGCATTGAATTTTTAATGTTGATCCTATCCAGAAAGACTGCAGTAATTATATATTTTAGTAATTTTGTAATTTGTAATTTAATTCTCATAATTCCTTTTGCATCATAAAATGGAAATACAAATTCAAGATTACAATTATAAAATTCATACTGAAAAATGCCATGTATTCCTAAATCCTGAATATCCTACCACGTTGCTTGTCACTGAATAATAATTCGGTCCCCATACACCTAACCCTAGGTTTTGTGTATTGGAGGCCCTCTACCCCTTTTTACACATTTTGCCATTTCACCTATTCTAATCTACATTTTCCTCTTAATTGTTTTAGCCATTTCTCTGT
The DNA here is from genome assembly GCA_030765055.1 of Mantis religiosa. NCBI lineage: Eukaryota > Metazoa > Arthropoda > Insecta > Mantodea > Mantidae > Mantis > Mantis religiosa. The sequence continues at coordinate 135,626,772 of CM060949.1, read as the reverse complement.
AACTTTTCCTAAATAATTGCTTATATGTTTCACGTTCTTTTCCCCTTTCACTGACAAATTTTTTCTGATTACTACTTGCCCCCCTAATTGTCTTATTTACATAGCTAGGTCTTCTCTATCCATATCTTTAACTACAGTATAATATACATAGGAAGTCTGCATTCTCTTCTCCACACAATGGACATTTATCTAGCTTCATATCTTGACCTTATACCTTTCAAGTTTCTCACTCCTGTTCTCGCCCAAGCAAAATCTTCTTGCCCTGACTTTTTGCATATGTCAATATATGCTTCCCTCCCCCAGGTTGTTTTTATTTCTCGATATAATCTCAGTGAGCTTTTGTCACTTGTACTGGCAAAAATGTCTTGTCTGTCAATATCCTCTAATCTTAACTTCTTTCCAGAAGCCTCTATACCCAAATTCTGCATTTATCCAAAAATGACCCATACCTATCTGTTTCAACACGTCATTCATTTTATGTGCCCAAGACCCTCCCCAGTTACTTATCCTTTGAATATGAAAACATTTTTTAATTTTATTGCCCTCTTCCAAGCTAGCAATTCTGTATAAGTATTTCATTGCCCTTGGCAAGATCTTAATTTGTAGAATACCTGCCCAGTTCCAATTGTGCTCCCCCATTAGGTGATGCTATCGGTAATCCCAATATATATTTACAAAAGGATATGCATTCTATCAGCCTCTCTCCAAGCCTTATCTACTTCCCATACCTCTGATCCATGTAACATTCTATTTTCTACCACTGCTGTATAAATCCTCTCCAACCATTTGACATTTATATCTGGCTGTTTCATGCAGTAAAGACTACATGAAAGCTGGAGCGTTTTTATATCAAGTTAAAAAGAAATAGAATTTTTCATTTAAAATTGGTATAATTAATGGAAATTAATCTGTAATTATTAAAAGTTGTATAACGAAAATGGTAAACTTAATAGCCTGGGATTAACATTTAACCATAATCCTTGTATTTTTACTTGCTAAGAGCTTAGTAAAATAAATAAAAAGTAAGTAATAGGTGCTTAAAAACTTTACCGAGGATAGAACATTATTAAAGCACTTGTCCCCAACGTGTTTTGAGCCCTCCAAACAATCATAGTTTACCTGTGATTTATGAATAACATCTTGCCATTAGCCATTCTACTTACTATGTTTAACCATTTAGCTTTTAATATTCGCCATAGTGTGGCATTTAATAACAATACATCTTATATATTTATTCCTGACTCCGTCTCTTAGCTGATTTTAAAAATCTCACTTGATACCTAAATTTGTCTTTTATTTTTATACTTTTCTCTTGAGATCAATGTTTGCATTTTTGTCTTATCTTTGTTTTCCTGTTTATTGATTTCCAGAAATATCTGTTCATGCAGTCATTTATACAGTTATATTTCTGTAGATTTCTCCACCTCATTTATTAAGGATTCGGATCCTGGATGTCGAAATTGACTAGCCATTTCTATAAATCCATCATTTGTTGTATTTTGGACTACCCGTTGGTTTTATCTTCCAACAGTTTATTTTCTCAATTGAAATATCAGTTGTGTAGTCCTCAAATATTTCAAATTTTATAACATTTTCTTGCAGGAATATTTACTGATGTTGCTAGTAGGATCTGATGATCTACAACTCATCAATATATTTTCTAACTAGATGTTTCTGTTTAAAGTTTTCTTCTGTTATTAAAATAATTCATTAACATAGCAAATAGAATAAGAGACGGCTACTTCCTCGACTTAGTCCTTGATTAATTTCACTTGAGTAGTACGAAAGTAGAACAGCAATAAATAAAGAAGGAAAGAAAGAAAAGAAGGGAGGGAGAGAGAAAGAAAGAGGAGAAATTGAAGGAATACTGAAATGCACAGGAAGATCACTACATTATCGACAGAGATGGATCTTTCGAACTGCAGCACGAGGATATGACGGGTACTGCGTTACCGACGCAATCAAGTAAAATTTCGCCACGTGGGCTCAAAGGATCCTCGTAGCATTCGCGCCTCCACCCCTCCAAGAAGCAGTAAGTTGTGAATCATTTCAGTTCTTGCTAGATAAGAAAGCAAATATTGTTTGCAGAGGTTTCGCGTTGTTACCTTTTTCATCCTTGTCACATTTAACAAAATGCATTGCATTAGCTGCATATTGATCGCGATTGTCCTATATGAGGCATTAACTTTTCAAAGCAGGCTATAGTAAAAAATTTATGCACTCTGAAAGGCAACATATCGCATTAACAAATTATGCCTGTTTTTTAATGTTCCCGTATGTGAAACTGGCTTTACTGGATCATAAAATTAATTCATCAACTCTGCGGTGTTAATTTGACGCTAGCTGTGTTTTAAAATACTTCGTTGCGTAGTTCATAGGTTAGAATTTGTAATATCTATCTATATACAAATTGTTTATAAAAACGTTTTCAACACATAGTTATGTAAAATAGGAAACAAAAACTAATTATAAATATTTTTGTTATTGTTAGCTATGGCTAGAAATAAAAAGTAAGTAATATGTATGTTTACTGAAGTGCAAGGAAAAGAAACTCTGTTGTGGAGAATACAATCATAGTATCAATATTTATGCAATACCTAATTATACAACACGACACGCAACATGGCATTTAATTTGGTTAGAAGGTATATATCATTAAGTATCGAGTATTCCTTCTCAAAAATCACTAATCTTATCGAGCATCAAGAAATAGTACGATCGTGCCTTACAATGTCGTTATGGGTAGCTCAGTGATTAGGTGGTACCTTAAAATTGTAGTCAGGGTTCAAACCTGATCCAGAGCGTTACTTAAGTATGCTTAAAAGCGACAAACCTATGTCAGTATATTTACTGTCATGTAAAAGAACTCCCACAGGACAAAATTCCGGCACACCTGCGGTGCTAATACGATCATGGCAATGAACAGCTGCCAACCGAATTAGTTTGTGTTCATCCAGTTTATTTTTTAGCTAAAATTAATCATAAACGTTTAGAAAAAGAAAGTTTGCAAATTAATATATATATTTATTTAAATTAATATCAAGGATAGCATTTGATACTTTTTATTTTTGTATAGTAATATAAGAGATACTTTGACAACAGGTGTTGATCTTCGATCTTTTAAGTGAATTGCATTTTAAACAAGCATACTCTATACGTGCTTTTGCTTTAATTGTACTAAGTACCTATATCTATACGTTATATAATTTGGGGAACACACGTTTAAACTTTCCTGTGTATGTTTCAGTTCCATAACTGTTTATCAACATGCTATCATAATTGTTGCAGCTGATATCATAGTTCAGCCACATCCGCTGTAGCAATTTCCTGCTACTCATGGTGTCCCAGGTTCGATTCCCGGCTGAGGGAAAGACTTTTTCCTCCAGCCAAGATTATTCGCTATCCTCCGTAGAAATTGTAAATATGACTGAGAGTTTGAATGTGTGCGAGTTTTAAAGTGTAAAACCAAAAGGAGAAAAAAAAAAAAAAAAAATGCCATAGTAAAATCTGTACGAGGCATACTTCTCACAGTATTAAATAGATCACAAAACAGTTCTAGTGAAAAAATGGGGCTTCGTTCCAATTCACAAAATAAGAAAAAGTCCTCCTTAAAGATTAAATGAATTAATATAAACAGAGTAACAAGGTGTTTAACATTATTGTTAGTTGCAGCCTGACTCCAGTAGTCAATGTTCTCTTATATAACAGGAAGAAATCGAAATGAATGGAATTACTGTCGTAAAATAAGTTTTTCATATCAAATCTAGCTCACTGATTTTGCATTATTTTGAAAATCATTAAATATATTGTGCTGTAAGGTTCTAAATATCATCTATGAACAATTTGCTAAATTTTTGCACGAATTTCTATTGTGTTATTTCAATACATACCTTACTCTGAAATTTGGGGAATACAAATTTTTACTTTTAGGTCAATTGATAACCATTAAGTCCTTTTATTTGTGTTTATTTATTTTTTACTGTGGCAGGTAACGTCCAAAGTTAACAAACCTCAAACAGAAACAGTGCAGTAAAGATCTGCAATCGCTATGAAGCATGTCATAATAGTGACAACGAGCTATTTCTAAGCAACAAAGGCTCAGGCCGTTTCGTCTGTGGCCCGCATTCGGGAGGCCCGAGTTCTATTCTCGGAGCCGACCTACCTGAACCATGGGCTTTTCTGGGGTTTTCTCGGGTCGCCAGGCGAATGGTGGATAGGTTAATTACAGCCCCCCCATTTCCTGTCCTTCCATTTCATCTCCATTATCATTTCACATCATCTCTCATCTGGTGTTCTCTTTCAGGCTCGAAGTGTCGGCGGGTGTCTCGGCGGTGCATGGCAGGATGATATGCTCTGCGTAAATCATTTCCTCCATATAACCATTTCTGAGATATTCGTTGTTATTGCTTTGAATTTTGCAATTCTTCTACTTTTCTAAAATGCACAGAGAACAAAATTTCAGAGTCATCATTAATCGACTAGCTCTAAAACATTTAACTATCGCTTGAGCCTTCTGTATTTGGCCTGTCTATTCTACCTAAAAGAAAATGTGTAATAACATAATTTTGACCAATTTCTATCTCGAATAGATCAAAAAGAAAATATTTTTAAGAATAATTTTTGAAGAATGGATAGAATAAGTTACGTAAAACGTAACACGCATTTAGTGAGTAAGCAATTTCATTATATCTATACATCAGAGAGTACGATAAATTTATCTGCCTTTCAGAGTTTTAAAAGTAATGAGCTTATTATACGCGCCTTGGAAGTACCTGAAGATGCTCCAACGAAGAATTTGTATGAATTGTGTTCTGCAGTAATAAATAAAGCCACGGAAAAGAGCTACAAACCAATGCTAATTATGAATATTAAAATAGCGAACTGAATTTTCACAAGGTTTTTATCTTAAATATCATTTTATATAGCCTCCTTTGACTCCTGGCAGTTAATTTGCTCACTGTGGATACATGTACATGAGCTACATATTCACGTTCACTTTTGAAACAGATTCCATTCACTCTCGCCTTTACGCCCCCAAACAGCATGAGGGAGTGATTCTAAAAGAAATCCATTCGGCATCTTAATTAACTTCTTCAAAGGAAGAAATAATGAAACAGGCAGTAAAAACTGCAAGCATTTCCTTTATTATCAAGTTTCATTAAACATATTACGTAATTTAGATTTATATTCATTTATTTTTTAAAATTTTTGTTGTTTACAAGATTTTAAAAGTAAGGATATATAAGAAATAACTAATTTTTACTATTTATTTGCATAAATTCTCGCCTCGGTAGCGTGATTCTAGTAAACCTGTCTCAGATTCAGGAAGTCCCGAGTTTCAATGTCGGTCAGGGTAAGTCTTCTTTACTTGATTTACGTCCTCCAGCTGTAAGTCATATTGGACGATGGATGAAATGAGTGAAATGGTAGTCTAATGAGTTCATGGTTCATAGAGGGGGTGACTTACCTGATTAAGGCTTTTTCTAGAGGTTTCCGTTATAGTGAAATATGAATTTCACTGGACCGTGGGCTCATTTGAGCATCATTTCACAAATTTCATTCATTCATGTCCGATATGACTTAACGATGGAGGACATTAAATTAAAAATACATAAATTACTTAGATTGGTACTTAAACCTTGCATAGGGAGAGAGAGCGAGAGAGAGAAGCATAGTAGATTCCTTCCCGTCTTAGATCCTTAGATCCCTGAGCCTTTTAAATGCAGATTGGGTAGGCTTGTCTTAGGTGAGCTCCGTTTTGTTGTTAAATATACACTAATATAATGTTGGATAGTGCAGTTTTAAAAAAAAATTACAATGTTGCATAATATAAGATAATTTTCTAATATTTATCCCTCGGTTAGTTCAACCAACTATAATTGGTTCTACTTTCTATAGAAGAAAGGTGTTTCAGTGATGTCTTTTAGTTCATGAGAAAAAATAACAGTGATCCGGATGTCTGAATTAAATTGAACCTAATTTAAACTTCATTTTTATCTTCAATAACATAAATATTAATCTAATGATTTTGAGCTATTTTAAAGGATAAAACTTAAGACACCATATGTTTGAAAGAACTACAAGTTTGTTGAGTGAACTGGTGGTAGATACGTACGACAAAGATCTAAAAATTCAGTTTAATTGTTAGAAATTCGTTAAAATTCATTTATATGCAGGAATGACTACGTATTTTGGGCTTCAATGACCAGGTTTTTTCCCCACAATTCGAACCTGGTTAAGCGATTCGCTTTTGTATTTTTTAAAAAAAATGTTACTGCGTTTTCACCAAAATTACAATTGAGGGTCTTACGTTCACAAGTTGTGCATCTCTCTGTTAGATACGTTAACACTCTGATTTGCGCATTTCATATCAATTGTCTGAAGAGTTCTGAAATTTCTCATGATTGGATCACTTTTATAGTTTACGAGAGAATTTGGTTAGAATGCTGTTGCTTCTCTTACGTCACTCTCTTTTTACATATATTAATATGTCAATGAGCAGCTGGGACTACAAATGTTACTGGCGCCCAGCACGCGGCAGTATGTAATGTACAAGGACCTGTATCACGTTACCTTCTTTACGGGTCGCAGCTCATATCAGCTATTGCCTCAGTTCATGTACTATAACATTCAGTTCCAAGTTCCTTATGAACCAAATGAATTTGTACAAGTGGAAGAAGGAGGTTATAAGATCAGAACTATTTCTGTAAATCAATGGTACGGAATGAAACAGTGAAACTGTAGTCTTTTCGTTTTTACGAATGGACCCCAACATACTGATCCATCATTCCAAGCGGCCATACACGATAACCCAATTTATTGGACCGCGCGTTGTTGTTTTTTATTTCCAAATTTGGTGCGATGGGAAATGGATTGGCGGTGATCCCTGACAACTAACGCAGCTGCTAGTGAAAAGGCACTGTTGAAATTAATCTGGTGCGCGGGGAGGGAGGGGAGAATTAGCGCTCAACACAATAAATTCATTAACCACCAGCACCACGGAATAAAATTGTGACGGTTATAATTATCCCCGCTTGACTTCCCAATCGCGTTTCCGGCCCCGGAACCACAATCATGTTCCGCAGCTTTTGTCGATTTTAATAATTAATTCCTGGAACATGTTCGCGTTGATGCTAAGAGCCTGTTAAAATGTTGTCCGAAACTTTACATATTTTTGGAACATAGGGTAGGGGAGATATGAAGCCTACTTTTCAAAACAAAACTGCAGCCAATGGTTACATACCGCACCTACAGAAACGCATGGACAAAGATCAGGTCCAGAACAAAGATGCAGCAGCTGAATGTTATCATTTTTGGAAGGATGTAAACTGTCAAATGAGATGACAGAACATTCTATCTTACAAAAAGTAATAGACGTATGTTTTGGTCGTTATACTCAGCGACCATCTGTGATCAAACGATGCAAGTTACGAACAAAATATTAACATACTGATATTCTGCTCGACTTCTACCAGTTCTCTATCAATCACTACATACTTTACTTCCTATACTTTTTTCACACACGAACTAAATTTTAATTTCTTACTGAATTCTACATAAAAGTTCAATACTGATATTGCCAGAAATACATATTTTAGGCCTACCTGAATAAAACGGGCAGTTTTAGACAAAGGTCCTCTCGTGTGTGTGTGTGTGTGTGTGTGTGTGTGTGTGTGTGTGTGTGTGTGTGTGTGTGTGTGTGTGGGTGTGTGGGTGAGTGTGTGGGTGGGTGGGTGGCTGTGTGTATGTGTGTGAACAGCGCAACTTAGATCCAAAAGTCAGATAATTATCTAGCTTGCCGTCCAAAGGTCAACTCGAAGATTTAGAAAACAAATCACTTTACAAAAACATTTTTATTGATTCTTTTATTTTTTCCAGTTCGATAAAAATACCATGTATTAAAGAGACATATAAAAAATAAGATGCAATAAGATACTTATTTTGAATACTCTGGAACTTCCTGTGAATTCCTGTTTTTTTCGGAAGAAACGTTGTCTAAACTTGTGTAACTGACATAATAGTGGAAAGTAATAGTGGAAACGCACTACACAAAAAATCAGGAAGTCTTTAAATCCGGACTATTTTTTAAATACATTTTTAAGCATAAGTAATTTTCAGCATATTTGTTTTTAATGGCTCAAATTGTGTAATAATTTGTCATTCTCTTAAAGTTTTGTTGATTTTCTGTTGTTCTAACAATATTATGGAAAGAGTCTGACATTTGAGGGCCCGTAGTTCAGGTCTAAAACATTTGACATTACTAATCCCTTTGTATCTGTAACGAAATGTACCTATAACAAAGCTAATTTGCGTTATATTTTTATTATACTTTTGGTAATTATACCGTAGTTATTTTGTAATTATGTATTTATAACAAGCTAATGGCTTGCTTACCCATAAGGAAGCTATCACTGTACTCACACCGCTACGCACTTGAAAGTTTAATGGTGTATTGCCTGCTGTATATAAAACATGTGAACCAAAAATTTGCTGAAGAGTAGAACCAGCAACGCCCAAAACTGAAGCCTGAATAGTGCCGCATGCGACCACTTACAAGTAGCTGCTGGACATCCCACATCAGCTCTGTTTCAGGTGTGGGGGACGGTGCTCCTTACATATGCCATGTGTAGACCACTGTCCGTCAGAGGTAAATAACACCTCCTGTACAATGCTGTGTTATTATGCCTATATGTTGCTCGTGTTCTGGACTCATTTTCCAGCTATACTCCGCACCTGAATTTTTGCTCACAGGCCCCACATAGAGCAGAGACGACGCTATCAGACTCTCAAGCATAGGTGTGAGCATAGTAATAGATCCCTTGTCAGTTATACACTACAAAGGGTAAAGAAATTAATATGAATGCAATAAATAAGATTTTTCTAAATATTTTGTATTAAAAATTAGTTATACATACAAGGTACAGTTATTATTATTATTATTATTATTATTATTATTATTATTATTATTATTATTATTATTATTATTATTATTATTATTATTATTATTATTATTATTATTATTATTATTATTATTATTATTATTATTATTATTATTATTATTATTATTATTATTATTATTATTATTATTATTATTATTATTATTATTATTATTATTATTATTATTATTATTATTATTATTATTATTATTATTATTATTATTATTATTATTATTATTATTATTATTATTATTATTATTATTATTATTATTATTATTATTATTATTATTATTATTATTATTATTATTATTATTATTATTATTATTATTATTATTATTATTATTATTATTATTATTATTATTATTATTATTATTATTATTATTATTATTATTATTATTATTATTATTATTATTATTATTATTATTATTATTATTATTATTATTATTATTATTATTATTATTATTATTATTATTATTATTATTATTATTATTATTATTATTATTATTATTATTATTATTATTATTATTATCATCATCATCATCATCATCATTATTATTATTACTATTATTATTACTATTACTATTACTATTATTATTATTATTATCATTATTATTATTATTATTACTATTATTATTACTATTACTATTATTATTATTATTATTATTATTATTATTATTATTATTATTATTATTATTATTATTATTATTATTATTATTATTATTATTATTATTATTATTATTATTATTATTATTATTATCATTATTATTGTTATTATCATTATTATTGTTATTGTTATTGTTATTATTATTGTTATTGTTATTATTACTATTATTATTATTATTATTATTATTATTATTATTATTATTATTATTATTATTATTATTATTATTATTATTATTATTATTATTATTATTATTATTATTATTATTATTATTATTATTATTATTATTATTATTATTATTATTATTATTATTATTATTATTATTATTTAAATGCTACAAACATGAATTGTATTAATGGCAATGCTATCCTCCCTTACGCGGGTGAACACGTACCATTCATACACCAAGGTGCCATCCACAGCACATGCCTATAAGGCATGCTTCTGCAATTGTGGACAGGTGAAATATCACAGCAAGCAGGGAAAAAGCTTATATGCGAATTAAAATAAAAGTAAAAAGTCCTTGATGAATTACATCACAACCTCAAATAGACAGCAGAAGTATCACTTCTTATAAGAGCTATTATTGTAGTATCAGCAAAGATTCTATAACATCAACAAACTAATGACTTAGACAGGATTGAGCAAGTAACTAATTTATTAATATTATTAATTATAGTTTGAAAAACAAACAAAAATATGTAAATAAAATATTATTTACAAGTAATCTGTTCTAACTGGGAAGGATGTGTCATTAGATAAAATTAGACACAGATTTGAAAACCTTTAATTTAATAATACATATTATATGACAAAAATTGACAATTGAAGCGAAATACAGTGATAAATGATTCTGCAACATAAGAGGTGAATTTCCTTAAGTGTTCAGGAAACAAAGGGTCTACCTGGATAAAGGCATTTTACTTACGCCACTAAAATCCAAAATTCGATACTGAGAATTAAACTGGAAATACATGTTTAAAGATTCCCTGAACCCAAAACTGCCATTTTTATAAACGTGCCTGTTTAGAAGAATAGTTTGTAAAAAGTGTAGAAATTGTCAACGAAACACAACAGATCGTTTATGACCTGAACATGTAAAGAGAACAATGCCATCTTTTTGCGACCAATTCTTAAAACATTTGACTATCGTTTAAAGCCTACTGCACTTCCATATTCTCCCTCCGTCTATCAGAAATTAGCACTAAGATAATTCCAGCTCCCTGCTCACACTCCTGTTACCATCGATTATATGAAGTATATATAGAAATAAAAGTATTTAAGAAAAGTTTGTACTAGAGGAGAAAAAGTAGTAATGTTAATGCAGAACATATTTTTCCTTGTCTTTCCTCAATCTAAATAGCCATCAGCTTTTGCCTTATCGCCAGTTTACTGCTATAGACGTTTTTCCTTCATTACTGGATATAGCATCATAAGCTGATAGTTAAATATGAGAACTTATTTTAGATCACTATGTTTGAAGGCATTATACATTAAATAAATCATATCGGACGCTGAAAAAATGGGTAAAATGAAGCTCCAATGAGCCCAGGGCCCATAGAGCACATTTACTCCACATTCATATTTCAGAATAAGGGAAACCCCGGACAAAACCTTATCCAGATAACTTACCCTGACTGAGATTGGAATCCTTGAACTTGAGGTAGGGTAATTGACCAATTATTGGATAACCAAATTAAATAGACTGAACACAATTTTCCACCATATTCACTCATCATTACATGTAAGCTGTGCGCTTATTTATTTGGAAGGGGTATTTTAGGAAACCGGTCAACATATTTTGATAAAATTTTCAAAAATTAAAGAATAGTTCTTTCCAACAGAAAATAGTATATGCTATAGAAGGATTTCTTTTTTCATTCGTAAGTGATCAAAAAGCTAAGAAGACTGAGCTTAAAATACAGTGGAGTCATAAAAGTATATGCTTTTAAAAAATAATTTTAAGCTTTTGTTGATAATTATATGGAGTCGAAATTAGTATTTAACTACTTCGGCAAATTCACGAGGAAAATAAAAAGAGAAGAAAATTGTATCTACTTTTAAAGGTAGTACATGTATGCGATAATTATCAAAATCGCTTCAAAACTCTTTAAGATAAAACGTTTTAATCTGTATTAGCTCTCTGTTTTAATTGGGTTGGTTAGCAGGGTAAGCTAATAATTGTAAAGAAATGTGTGTATAACAAAGAACTATCACTATATTCATACATACACCTGAAAACTTGAAGACATCATCCCTGTAATATATAAAGCATATCCAGCAAAACTCAGCTGCAGCACACAAGTCTAAGGAGTCTGGAAGTTGTTGCTTCCGACCATATGCATATAATTGCTGTTGGGCATCCCTTGTCCCTTCCGAGTGACCGGGACGATCTCTTCACAGTACGTATGGAGTATAGGGAGCTGGCCGTTAGGGCTGGACAATCTCTCCCTTACAAAGCCGTGTTATCCCTATGTCCTTCCGCATTCTGGACTCACTTACGAGCACTTCTGTCTATATACCACACTACTCCATTTTTGGCACACAGGCCCCACATACATCAGGGATGATGCCGTCATCAGGCACTACTGGTGTGAGCATAGTCATAGTTCCCTTATATAATCTGTTTCATACAATTTTGCTTCCATCTCTGATCACGTCACATCTCATTTGCTGCTATGTGGAATAGGCTGTTGTTATGCAAAATATTTATATATCATTTGTCTTAATATATCCGAAGATAATATTCAGATTTGCATTATAGTAACCGCATGAATTACATCTATTATGCAATAAACTTGAAATGCAAGTAAACTCTTATCATCAACTAAATGGGAGGGATCCCTCGATTTAAACATGCCTCTTAGCATAACGAAAGCACGTGCATATATAATGACAGAGTACTTTATATCGCTTTAATCACTGATCATTGCATTGTACGTTGCTTGTTTGACATCATTCGAAGGCCGACATTGGCCGATCACGGTAAAGCGGAAGCAAACGCAATAAAGAGGAATATATTGTAAGCGGAGCAACGTTATAAAATAGAGAGTTTAACGTAATTTAGACAATTTAATCGATACTTTAGCTTTAATAACTGCGTAGATTATTTTTCTAGACAGTTCCAAATTATGCACAGCATTACATTTGGTGGCCTGTGAGTGGAAAAGTTTTAAATTCACCAGTTTCGAACCGCTTTTTTAAAACTATGGGACCAAGGGCAAGTTACAAAGGTTTAAAACGTGCTCAACTGTGATTATCTCAAAATTACTTCACCTCTGCTATAATTATTTTACCGCCAAAATATAAGCTACCTTTATTGTCAGAGGAAGTTAAGCAAATAAATACATTATCCAGCGATATTTAATGTCGTTTTCTGCGAATTTAAGGACATATTTTATCCACAATTAGGAATATAAGAATTATAAGGGGTATAAAAAAATCATGGTTAAAAATAGAACAGAGAATTGTATAAGAAAATTGGAAGTATCGTTGTGGTTGGATTAAGCTGTTAAACTAAACTCAACTTCCTGCTTAACAGCCCGTGCCGGAACAAGGCATACTGCCCGACCACTGCATTCCCTACCTCTGTTCACAATGAGCCTCATGAGGACATAGGAGTGTAATTATCTGTAGTGCTGTTTGTGGGGTATAACAAATAAAACTATTTACAAATACTGAAAGCTAATGTATCCTTTAAAGTAAAGTAAAGAAGGCAAGAGAACTTTAAAATATTTCCATTATGTTCAAGAGATCGTGTTTAGTAAAGTAAAGGTCCATAGTCTTATTTTTACAGCGGCAATAATGCATGGAATAACAAATGGAACATGAAACATCGATTAAACATAGTACTATCAACTAATTAAAAATAAATTTCTAGATCATTGTGCAGTATACTTAACAATAATCACTAATGATTTAAAAGTCTTTTGTGCAATATCGGCAGAGTAATAATAATAATAATAATAATAATAATAATAATAATAATAATAATAATAATAATAATAATAATAATAATAATAATAATAATAATAATAATAATAATAATAATAATAATAATGATAATAATGATAATAATGATAATGATGATAATGATGATAATGATGATGATAATAATAATGATAATAATAATAATAATAATAATAATAATAATAATAATAATAATAATAATAATAATAATAATAATAATAATAATAATAATAATAATAATAATAATAATAATAATAATAATAATAATAATAATAATAATAATAATAATAATAATAATAATAATAATAATAATAATAATAATAATAATAATAATAATAATAATAATAATAATAATAATAATAATAATAATAATAATAATAATAATAATAATAATAATAATAATAATAATAATAATAATAATAATAATAATAATAATAATAATAATAATAATAATAATAATAATAATAATAATAATAATAATAATAATAATAATAATAATAATAATAATAATAATAATAATAATAATAATAATAATAATAATAATAATAATAATAATAATAATAATAATAATAATTAATAATAATAATTTTTTTCAAGTAATGAGATCCTTAGTGACAAGAAAGTACAGAGTGTCTTCAAAATTTAAGGCACCCCTGTGTAACAGGATATTTTAAGAACACTAAATTTCAATTCTTGGTTGAACTTTTCAATGTATATCTCCAGATGTAGTTACAATTATGAATGTTCGTTGTTCTAAAAGAAGCCTAAACCCATCTCCGCGTGCCACTACTAAGAGAGAGTGAGAGTGGGAGAGAGAGAGAGGACTTTTCTTTAATTTTTCTCTAGATGATTACAGCGTCCATCACACTGTGAGTCACGCAAGACGTGTGCAGCGGGTTGCCGGGGTAACGGGGGCGAGAAGGCCCAGTGCTCAGCCATTGCAGCGGCGCTATTGGCCGGCCTCCAGGACATGCGCCCTCTTGATGGCGCCGCGCCACGAAGCGACGCGTTACTACCTCGCAGGACCTCTATCGGAATTCCTGCTAACTTCTGGCCCGATGAGGATTTATTGACAAACGTCTTGCTTGTGCCAACTGCATTGCAAAACTCGTGCGTTACTGTGTCACACCGAGAACAGGCTTCTTAATGCACCACTGGAATTCTTCAGATATTTAGATTCCTCGAAATTGTTCCATTGAATTCATAGTATCAAATTATAATTTGTCTAAAACAAAACAATTCTATTGTAAATATATGAAGGTGAGAAAGAGAAAGATAGTTGTACTCTTAAGCTGCTAATTGGTAGAGGAACTATGTGTCCGCCGAGAACCCTCTATGAACAATCATGGAATTTCCTGCAACAAGCGCTACACAGTCACTAAGATCCGTTAAAGTATGCTTGTCTCTCCCTTTGCCTCCCCTATGTTTACAAGGATAGTTTGAGACAGTTTATAATAGCTGTGTTAAGACCTTGTTTTGCAGATTCGGGGGGATTTTTTCCCTTTAAAAACGTCAAAAAAAATCTCAAGGTCATGACTCCCATTATACACAGATTCCTGTTAGATACTGATGTAGAATATTGGATTTTATGTGGGTAATCGATTCTAAATCCGAGAGCATGGGGTTTGTATTCGTCAAGTTATTGTGAGATGGTATTCCATTTCCTCAATTTAACAAGAATACACTCTTAGACACTAAAACAGAGAAAGTTTGTATTCAATCACAAAATTCTATATGGGGATACGCAAATCACTCAAGTCCATTATTTAAACAACTTTGTACGTGTGTGTATGTGTAAGTATGTAAACAAATCAAACCACAAATAGCTACAAACCAGATGTTTTATACCTGCTTACCTGCTCTTAAAAGACGTCGCGAGGGCGAAACCCCCACACCTCAAACTTTTCAGATGGCAAGTGTTGACTTCTCAAAAGATAACTATAATGGTTTTTATTAAAGTTTCATATGCCTGTGGCACGAAACAAAATATTAACCTTGAATTCTCCTTTAACTTTATTCATATTGAATTGTGTATAATTAGGTAAACAAAGGTCGATGAATAATTTCTGTTGACAGTTTTCCGAGTTGAAGTTAGAGCTATTGAGCCATTTTGACAAGTACCTCTAACGTATAACAGGAAAGTTTGTATAGTACTTGTAAAGCTCCTAATAGAAATCTACAAGAATCTACAAAATGTTAGATATATGTTAGCATGTCATGTCTTGGAGGTTTAAACTTAGTATAAATTACGTGCAGTTCTTTCTTTTTCAACTTTTTCTCTACGTTTTTAAAGAAATTTTCAGTATTATTGATCACGAGCTGCATCGTATGAAACATTTTAATGAATTCAACAATAATGCGTATGAATTTGATAAAAATCGTATTATTCTGCCCTCATGAACATTTAAATGATCGTGTCAACAAGCTCAAAAACGAGCAAAAAGCATAACAGGACATTCGAACTAAGATGTTTAAATTACCTATACAACTGTTTACATAATTTTAATCAAATTTCGGTAAGTGAGATCTGTACTTACAACCAGGTATGGCATTCCTGATCCTGTGTGTAAGACAATGTCTAACCCTCCCCTTCTCTTTTGCTGTTTGCAACACACGAACAGTTTTCTACCCAGGGTGAACTACGGCATACACCATTACGACACACATTTCACGAGAGATGGTCAAATATTTAGGAAATACGAGGGTGGTCTCAAATGTTTCCGATCTAATAAAGATACAAGACATTATTTCAGATTTTTTTCAACATAGTCTCCTTGTAACTCTACTCACTTCTCCCAGTGATGCTCCCATTTCTGTAACCCGTCCAAATAGTACTCGGCGTTTTTCTTTGCAAAATAATTGTTCACGAAGGTGATTGCCCCTTCATTTGACGAAAACCTCTGTCCTTCGAGCGCAATTTTTAGATGAGGGAACAAAAAGAAGTCGCTTGGGGCTAGATTTGATGAGCAAGGCGGATGGTGAAGCAGTTATAACCGTAATCCGTGAATTTTCGCCATTGCAACCGCTGAGGTGTGATAAATATTGTCTTGGTAAAACAGAATTTTCTTTTTCTGCAAATGTAGCCATTTTTCCCGTAAGTTCTGCCTTCAGCTTGTCAAGTAATGATGCTTCAAGTATGCTCCTGTAATGGTCTTTTTAAGATATATATATTGTATTTTACGTCCTCGAACGTTAAGTCATATCGGCCGATGAATGGGGTGAAATGATGCTCAAATGAGCCCGGGGTAAAAAAAAAATAAATAAAATAACCCCATGACTATCCAAAACACAGTCCAAATCACTTTCCTAGCCGGAGCCAGTTAGCCCCTTTGCTGTCCACTATTTGGACTGTATTTTTGTTTCGGGCAAATATGGTGTGTCCAAGTTTCATCTACAGTAATTAATCAGCACCAAAATTTAGATTTATTGCACCTAAACTGCGCCAACATGGCGTTGGAAATGTTCGTTCGAACACGTTTTTGGTCTAACGTGAGCAAACGTGGCACCCAACGTGTGGACAGCTTTGTCATAGCTAAATGTTGATTTAATATGTAACAAACACGTTTTCACATATTCACAGCCTCTTCTATCTCTCTCACTTTAATTCGGCGGTCATCTAGAACCATTTGGTGAACTTTGGCGATGTTTTCGTCGGTAGTTGCAGTTTTTGGATGTCCCAAACGTTCATCGTCTCACAAGCTCTTACGGCCACGTTTAAATTCAGCTGACCAATATTTCACTGTGATAAATAATGGTGCAGAGTCCATATACACAGAAACCAACTCATCTTTGATTTAAGTAGACGTACTGCCTTTCAAAAACAAATATTTAATGACAGCTCGATACTCGATTTTGTCCATGTTCATAAAAACACTCACATTAACTCACTCAAACGACTGTTACATAACCACTGAGTGTCCAAAATGGCTTTTTTATTGCTTCAATTTAATAATATCAATGAAAAATGAGATTCGAACGTTTATTCTATGAACAATAATGAGAAATCATTTAATTTTTTGTTATTTTTGCATTATAATAAACAGTAATTGTCAGATATTTTAAACTAAGAATTATTATTTCGGCCTGCTGTGATAGAGGGGTAACTATTTTACGTCAAAGTAGTCATTCACAGCCTTCAATCTTGAATGCGAATTGGCTCACCCATACGAGTTACAGACCACTAAAGAATTGAATAAGACAGTTATATGTTTGTAGGTCATTAATTCAGAGAAACCAACAATTAAATGACAAAGGGAGAAAGCATCAGAAAATACTCCTCAGCTACCAAATAAGAGGTAGAAGATATGTAGCAAAAGAACAAACATCGTCAGGAGATGAAATATTCTGAAGACCAAAACTCGTGCTGTTGAAGATCATGATGTAAGCCTCTTGTAACATCTTACCTCACAAATTGAAACAGTAGCTGAAGTACTTCGCCTGTGATCTTTGACAATGTACGCCAGTCTCTACATACTCTGTAATGAAGTTTCAGGTGGACATTTCGAATCCCTTTTGTAATTAATTTACAAAGCTGAGCTTCTGTTGAGCTGGAGGAAGCTTCGTAATAGATGTGAAATGCACAAACTTCTGAAATATTTCCACACATTCACACTGTATTTCACGATGTCCAGACCTCGTCTTTTAGGGATGTCAGAGCTTTGTTGATAGCTTTAGCAGCAGATCTCACAGAAAATATACCTTTACAAGCAGAAACGACCTTTTAGAAATAGGTTCCTGGATTTATCTGTTTACAAGTATCATAAATAAAAATTCTGATGTACATTAATATACTATTAATATAGTATTTACTAGCTTTTATTTTTATATAGCTAATACAAACTATTGTTGCAAAACACTATTTTTCTATTTGCCTATTTGCTAATAGAAATGAAGGTTTACAGAAATGGTTTTGTTATATATTTCGTTGCCGCTATAGCAAAGAAAGAAGAAACATAACCGACAGTCAGATGTTTAATAGTTGGACACCTTGGAGAAATAAATAACAAAATACTGGCAAATTTAAACCAATAACAACGGATAACTTTTAAATGGCTATAATAATACTAGATTTATCTATATTTAGTTTAATATCATACGCTCAACTATACCTTGGTTGATAAACCCAATGCGAAAACGCTTTGTTTACGTGCTAGTGTATGAAATATCAAGGAGAACAAAGGCAATATACATGTTATAAAACACGGGGAAGAGGTGAAAAAAACAGAAATATTGTAAGTAAACATATGATATTTGTTGGCTGCGGCAACTTCGATATACAGTGCGATTCATATAAACCTGAACCATTTCAATAGGCCATAACTTTTGAAGCAATAATAGGACACACCTGCAACTTTGGGAGAATATAATACACAATTGAGAGATTACACTACCCTATTTATATCTCAGAGAAAATGTTGGAGGTGTCCTCCACCAGCATCTATACATGTTTGCACTCGTCTCACAAATTTCTCTGAAGTTTTACGGAGAGTATCCTCGCCAATGCTACTTATTTCGGTTCGAATGGATTCCTTGAGAACATCAATTGTCCCTGGCCTATTCTTGCACACTCTATTTTTAGATACCCCCACAAGAAAAAATCCGGTGAGGTTATGTCAGGGGATCTGGGGGACTACAGACCTTCTGAGATTATTCGATTATCAAAGAAACAGGTTAAAAGTTCCATAGTGTCATTAGATGTATGGCAAGTTGCTCCATCTTGCTGGAAATAACCTTCTCTCAATTCGATATCATCTCCGTAAAACTTCAGAGAATATGGTGAGGCAAGAACACACATGGTGGTGGACACCTCCAACATGTTCTCTGAGATGTAAATAGTGTAATATAATCTGTCAATTGTGTATTATATTCTCCCAAAGTTGCACGTATGTCCTATTATTGATTCAAAAGTTAAGGCGTTTTGAAATGGTTTAGGTTTATATGGATCACACCATACTATTCTGTATCGTGTAACCGTTGTTATGTGGAACAGGTGGGATGTAAGTTACTTGTTTCACTTAATTACCTCAATAATATTAAAAGCATTGACAAGGGCTGGGAGATGCCATTCGGCTTTCTCAGTGTATTTGGCATTTTTGTACTGTTGTCCATTCTCATTTAACAATACTTCAAATGGAATTTCACACTAAACGGAAGAATATGTTAAATACTACCGTTGTCTGTACAGAAGGAGTACTGTGCATTACTTAACGTGGTAAACAATTGTACTGCCTCTCGTGAAGCCCGCGATTTGTTTACCTACAGCCATCTCCCTATTTGTTTAGGAGGCTTTACCACGTAAACAAGGAGTTTTTGGACCTAGGTTTATAAGAAAAATAACACAGTTAGATGTCTGCCTACTCAGAGGCTTTTTACATACATTTTTGCATACTACGTACTGTATTACAGTGAATAGGTTATATTGATTACAAGTCTAACTATAGTCTTTTAAAGAATACTTCATTTGCTATCCTCTTAGCCCTTTTCTCAACGTCTATATCAGAAAAAAAGCAATGACAACAATGACAACATGTAGGCTAAATAGTAAAGAGGTAACTTGCCAAAACTTGTCACATAGCAGAATCGTTCAAACAAACCTTGAATGGAGAATGGAGAAGAGCGGTTAGGGAAGATCGGTTATGCTCTGTGATAAGGGGAGAGAATGGATTACATGTGTATTGTTTTATTACTGGGGTGAGACAGGGTTGCGGTAAGGGGTTCTGTCCCTCGTGTAAATGTGTAGAGAGCATATATCACATCTTGGTGAAACATTAAGCCTTCAGAATATGAACCATGCTGGAAATATGCGTAACAAAATGTCTGGGTCATTGCTTAAAAATACTTAAAGTGACAGTATAGTAACTACCATTGGTGAGGCATTTTTAAATCACTATTCTCATTTAAAAGAATTTTTAAAATATATTTTGGCCATTGAATAATTAATGGAAACATTTGAGTTAACAACAAATAAAACACTTTTGGAGTAGTCACATTATTGGAGTAGGTACTTAGAACTAATCTCCTCTAACGTGAAGAACTGGCCTCCACACATCAGGGAGAAAACAGAAAAAGTGGTAATTTCATTTTCGCAAAAAGATCGAAATCGCATGGGTTCATATGATATGGAGGATGCTCCAGAATTTTCTAATTCAATCTGCCACATTGTTTCCTCTATAAGATTTTGTGGAACCCATCGAGCACAGGTTTTCCTCATCTTTAACTTCGTTTTAAGTGAAGAATCGTACCAGGAGCAACTTCCCTTGCTAGTTCAATACACGTCCAAAAACGATGTTATTCCAGAAGTGTTCTAACAGCATTCACATGCACATCATCACTTGCTGATTGCGGTCTACCAGTTCCACGTTTTAGAGGAACGTCTTCCCTTCCTCTACGAAACGCATTCGCCCACCTAGCCACGGTACGATATTACAAGCTTCCAGTAATTCTGTATGGCATGTCGAGCATTGATATCCCTTGTAACCTGAATTTTAATGAAGCATCTTTGTTCGTATTTACTAAACATATTTACAGCACTAAAGAAAACAGCCTACAATTAAACTTAGTAAAATGTCTTATTAAATAAAATTATTGCCTTCAAACTCACAGCTAACAAACATTAAATGCTCTTATTTTTCATTGTTATCAGCTTACATGATTTACCGCTGATGGTGTCAAATGCATGCAGTGTTGCCACTAATTTTTGAATGACCCATGTAGAAACGGAAACAGCAACAACAAAATGATTTAATTGTCCTCCATATTCACAGATGCCCAAATCTATCTTATATGTCTTTAACAAGCGTTTCTAAACTTGCTAAAATATTGAGACCTAAGCTTTCACTTAGAACAAGGGTATGTGGGAAGCTGCTTTTTGTAACTCTTTACCATTTTCTGTGATAAGCATATGCGGCATTATCCGAGGGCTGTTCCATAAAGAATGATCACAATTTTTTTTGACAACGTACCTTTACTCATCCTCATAATTTTGATGGTCCTTCTCAAAATAGTCTCCCCTGAATGCGATGCACGTGTCCCAGCATTTCTTCCAGTCTTCAAAGACATGCTGGAAACCATTTTTGAGAGCTCCTTCAAAATCGCCTCCGCAGCCTTCACCACTGCTTCCGATTATGGATAATTCCTGCCACGAAGGCGTTTCTTCAAGTTAGAAAATAGAAAAAGGTCACATGGAGCTAAATCTGGACTATAGAGAGGGTGACGGATGCACTTCGCGTTGATTTTTGCAAGATATTCAGCAACAACTTTGGAAATATGTGGCCGCGCATTAATCGTAGTGCAGCATCCAGTCTGCTTCACGGAAATGTGGTCTTTTGCGCCTGATATGGACTTGCAATGTTTTCAGGACATCTCTGTAGTACTGTCCAGTTACTGCTGTGTGTGCAGGTACAACATGCTGATGAACCATTCCATGAATATCAAAGAATGAGACGACCATAACTTTCCCAGCAGAAGCAACCACTTTTGCTTTTTGGGGGGTTGCTGATGAAGGAGACTCCCACACTGAGCTTTGTTGTTTGCTCTCAGGATCAAAATGATGTAGCTAAGTTTAATCAGCAGTGATTACGTTTGAAGGAAACTCCGGATCTTGCTCTAACATCAACTTTAACTGCATGTTACCTCCATTGCAGCGGTAGGCGATATTGAACATGTCTGAATTTGCCTGGTTGTCACAGGCGGAAACCAGGAGTATCAACAATGAAACTATTACGGCGTGTTTGTTTCACATTAAGCTAACAGAATATAATAAGATTGAATTTTAGTGCGAAAAATTATGACCGTAAAAAATTATGATCATTCTTTATGGAACAGCCCTCGTATTCCATAAGTAAGTCAAGCACCTTTGAAAGATGTGAATAAGTGTTTTACCTTAAACTGTATGTATAATGGGACAACTTAGTTACCTTTAACAGTCTTAAAACAGTTTAATAATTTTTATGTTGAATTCCATTTAAATTTTTAATTTTTATTGCTTTACCTTCTCTTCGTATTCTATATTTCATTGATGAAAATTCAAATCCTACTCTAACATTAAAAGCTATTGGACATCAATGATATTGAAGTTCTGATTCAGGTTTGTAATAAATAGAAACTTCCTTTAGAAAAAAAATGCAGAGCTCATTAAAACATAAAGTATTCATTTTCATAGCATTGACATTTTAAAGTATTTGTTTTAGATGTAGCTAGATTATTTGAAAGTTCCCAGTCTCATGTTTTGGTTTCCTTAGCAAATTATCATTATTAAGATATCTAAATTTATTCCTCCATGGTTCCTTAAAGATTTGGACGTTAACATTTCAGAAATTTAACATAAGAATGAATATAAACTGACTAGTATTACTTAATCTATTCTTTAGATTTAGAAGTTGTACGGGCTCTACTAAGAGTTCAAGACAGCTAACGGTGGTCGTAGAATGCAAGCATGCAAACCTGACGATGATTGACTGTACTTCGTATACGGAAATGACACGTCATAGCCATTCCGTTTTATGCGCTACACGGAGGGGAACGTGCTGGAAAAAGATGGAGGGTATTCCTTTTTCTCTTTTCTAATTCGCCAAGAATTGATTGCTTTCAAGCACGTAACGTCAAGTCTAGTGCTAATATAACGTCGCTTCAGGTTTGTAGCCTTCTTTCACGCGCCAAGAAACTGAGGTAGTCATTTACCTATACAATCCTGTCTAGTGACATAGCAAAAATGAGAAAATAAAGTTGTTAAAACGCATGGATTTATGGTCGATACCATTCTAATTATGCTCTTAACGAATAACATTATAAAGCCTGCTAAAATATCACCTTTCTTGATTCCATTTGGCTTTAGAATTAGACGGAATGCAATATTTCCTCTTGTCTGTAGACTACGTAAGTTACGTGATTTATGAACTAATGTCGGAATAATAACAATAGAGGCAGTTGTTTTGAAAATCCCTTTCTCATTTTGGAATCGATGAGAAAATCCTGTTAAGGATTGGTGCGATTATCTTAAGCAGGAGTAATCTAAAGGCATGCCTTAGAGAGAGGGGGGAGAGAGATGATCAACGTGGACTTTGTAATATCCAGTATGGACCATTGGATCGATTATCATCCCTGTAATTGTGGATCAATCAATAACGATCATATCAAAACGCTCTGTACTTCCTACCATTTACAGAGATTCTATGAACTTCCTTCCAAATAGTCAGTTCTCTTTATTCCACTGAAACTGCCCCCATCGACCTGATATGCGTGTTCTGTTGTTCCTCGAACAATAGCAAGGAATGTAATGAAAGGCTCACAGAGATATTTCTTATAGCAAATACATTGACAGTCGCTTTTACATATGTAACTCTAATTCTTATATTCCTAGTGCAGTGTCATGTTTAACAATTTGTGTGTGTGTGTGTGTGTGTGTGTGTGTGTGTGTGTGTGTGTGTGTGTGTGTGTGTGTGTATGTGTGTGTAACTAGCATAAAGTAAAAACGAGAAGTCGTAAAACATCATACCAAAGACAGACAATACGATTTTCGACAAAATTCCCAACCCTTAATTACCCTTTATAAGAGAAGCTTGTTTTTGTTTCTAACTTTCTCAAAATAACTAACAATTTGAACTGAAACTTCAACATTTGTGAAGTTGGATGATCAATTAATCGTATATATATATATATATATATATATATATATATATATTGAATTATCTGTGAACAGCCATTAGTTTTGTATAGATGATAACTAATAACTGAAAAAATGCAATGCCATAGCCGGAAATTGAACCACGGATCCCTTGGTTTTCGTCCAGTCGCTCTTACCCATTGAGCTACCATGGCCAACATGCCGTCATGACATTAAATTCTCCAACTGACTCTTATATTTTCGCGGTAGACCACTAGGGACTCTTGTATTCCAGATACACCGTTGGCGGTGGCCATGGTAATTCAATGGGTAAGAGCGACTGGACGGAAACCAAGAGATCTGTGGTTCAAATCCCGTCTATGGCATTGCATTTTTTACTTACAGTGAAATGCGAAAAGAATATATTTCTGTAAATAATATTTTAGCTTAAATTATAGAAAATACACTTTATTAACAATAATTTGTAGAAGAGATATAAAAATAAACTATAAAAAGGCAGTAAATGCGACACAGGATGCTTTTCTATTTTAATAGTTCGTTATTTAGGCTTCTATTTAGACATTGTTTTACATTTCGTTTTAACGAGAAAGAAAACAAAAGGTTCTTTTTCCGAAAGATTACCATACAGTTGCTGAAGAAAAGCTCACATTTTTTTTTTTATCCTTATTCTCAAACCTATTTTAGCACTATACGATGTAGCTGTGTTTAAGAGTCATTTCCAACTGCATGCACACTTTTTCCAAGAACTCGACCTTTAGTTCCACATAATAAGCAAGAAACAGTTATTCTCTCCTTCTTTCTTCCTTTCTTTCTTTGTTGTGTAATTTCAATACAACTCTCGCTTTTTTGTTTCCTGTGGCAAGCGTTCTTTTATTGTCCACATTGTGGGGACACAATTTGTGGGACAAAATGTTCAAGTTCTGCATTATCTTTTTATATTCTTTCTTGTGTAGACGAAGGACACAGTGGCTGTAACAATTTAAGAATGCTTAAGAGCACAAGATATACACCTCATTTGGCACTTCTGTTATTGTTTTGGACATTCTTGCATTCTTTCTTTCATTAAAACAACATTGCTGCTCATGTTGGTGCATTGTTAATCTAGTATCACTGCTACAACAGCCTCAATACTCTCCTAGTATGGTATTCTGCAACTTTTTGTTTTTTGTTTTGCAGATGTTTTTTCTTGCTTAAAATTTGTTAAGCACTTGACCAATGCAAGATGAGCTAGGTTAGATAGTAATATTGTATACTGAAGTACTTGTTTCTCACTTCCACTGCTGTATTTGCAGAGGTACTCATTAACGAGTAGAATTACTTCAAACAATATATCTAAAATTTCTAACAAAGATTTGTTCAAATTGTACACATAGTGTTAATTTTTTCTATGTGCCTAAGTCTCAAAAAAACGGCCTTCATAATCACTCTGGCCAAATGTCATTTCAATAGTACTAATAAGTAACCAACTTAGTCGGCTAGCTTTGCAGCCACTGAGTATGGTGACTCCGCAATAAACTTTTAGGCTCGTGACGTCCTGGGTTTGATTACCGACGATTCCACTTGGGTATTTCGTAGTTTTCTGTGGTCAACAGTGAATGCTGGTGTGGTTTCTTATCTAGCTAGATCTCCTTTCCATCATTTTCCTATCAGTCCGTTTGCTTCTCATCTTTCAGATTTACTTCGAAGTTTCGTGGTATGACGGAGCTACACAGATGGTGTGGCAATTGCTCAAACAAAAGAGTACAGAAGTCCGTTCGGTGGATGAGTTCATCGCTCTCTTAGACAGCTTCAGCAGTGGCATAGATCTTCGAGCCCGTTAGGGGATCTTTGTGGCCTGTATACCGCCTACAGTCTCCGGTGGGCCCTTCGCTCAGTCCATAATTCCTGTAGGTTGGTAGCCACAATTTATTTATTTATACAGTAGTACGCATTACTTTGCAAGCCGAATAAACTGAGCATTCTTTGCTAGACACTTTATGCTTTCTTAACTTTTTTCTACAAAGAATATATGACAGTAACCGAATAACTATCAGTACTGACCACTATTTCCTGGGAAAGGGTGCTTCTTTTAGCTTTCTGTTATAGTTCAGATAGTATGAGAGCATTGTGGTCGCATAATCCTGTGAAGGAAGGGCATGGAGGTCATCTAAACCGGAGTTACACCTCGATAAGTGCAGTAAAAATAAGTAAAACAATTGCGAACACTTTTATTCTTTCATAGTGTCATGTTTAGTACAAATAATGTGTTGTAAGTAATCATTTGACTGCAGTGGTATGTGTGACGTATCGTCACGTGATCTCTCCTTCCTCTGATGAAGCATGTAAAAGCTTCCTTTCTCTCTCTCTCTCTCTCTCTCTCTCTCTCTCTCTCTCTCTCTCTCTCGTGTACCAGCTTTGGTCAAAGACGGATCTAGGTCTTTAAGATAAAGGCCATGTGGCCAATTTTTAAATTTCCTATTACTGTTGTAAACCTTTCATGTCTAAATTGTAGTTTCAGTATTTGTAATGTAATAGAACCTTTATATAGAAATCCCAACCTCTCCTGAGTATGCCTAGCTCTAAATTATTAGCCCTTGAGGTCCGACCTGGCCACGTGGCATCCTAATCCTTTACCATCATGGCCAGTTATTCAGAATAGACTAACTCTCAGAACTCTCAGATAGGTACTTTTGCCAACATGAGCTTTCCTTTGCAAGTAAAGGACAAAATCAAGTTTGAATCTCCACAGGAGAGACTGGTTTCTATTTCATTATGGGAACAACGTTAACTTTGCTACTTGTATTTAATCCTCCAGAGAACTTTGGGGTATTTTCTCAATGTTTAATAACTGCAATATCAATCGAAATAAAAGTATACTTGATTGAAACGGTAACAGATAAAATGTACACTAACTACAAACATGTTCTTATTACACACTTTACAGGTACCACGCTCAATATTTATTAGAAATAAGCAACAGTTCAAGTATTTTAGCTAAAAAAGCAATAGAGTGGTCAAAATTAATAAATATTAAGATATTTCTGTGGAAGATATGAAAGCGTGATTACGAGCAGGTAAGAGCAGCCAAGAGGTGGTGTGTGTGTGTGTGTGTGTGTGTGTGTGTGTGTGTGTGTGTGTGTGTGTGTGTGTGTGTGTGTGTGTGTGTGTGTGTGCAGTTATCTAGACATGTTGCAAGGTCTTACGTTCTTCAGGGTATACTACGATTTACACAAAATAAAATTCTAAGTAATTATGTATAACAAATAATATAAATCAGTTAGTAATGTGAATAAATTTGAGAAAATAGTCCAGGAAACTTGGTTCTATACTTACCTTAATTTAAGACAGCGAATGTAATTCGAAATTATATTAATCGATATATAACTAAACAATTTTCAGAAATATGCGTCCAATTTCTTATGCAAATAAACTGACAGCTTATGGTATCTGGGGTTGACGTGACTGTGAACTAATGAAATAGATCCCTTACATTGTTTGTTGCAAAGTGTCCACAAAGCTTGATAGATTAGGGCGGTGCTGGCCACCATTACATCCCCTAACACCTGCACCCTCCCTTTAATAAACTCCGTCACGCCTTAACAAACGTGGGAACCAATGGCGAGGCAAAGCCCATTACGCTACTGTTTTCCATCATGCTACTTACACAGGAGAGGAAATCAATATGGCTTCCGGCGTCTCCAGACTCAGTGGGAGAAGCCATTTGGGGGGAGAGAGCAGCCTTTGTCACGTTTGTTGTGAGATGCGCTTTATCAAAACTCTTCCCTTTCACAATTTCCACTCAATTGCATAGTCTTGTTTTCCCACTACTCCATTAGCTATGAGCCAAACCAAAAGGGAAATTCACAGAAATGTAAACCAATAAATTACATTCCCTTTCAAACTATTGTGGATGAGCTCTGTTCGACAGACCCTTTAGCTGCTGCCTTCAACGTTATTTACTGCTCGCAAAAGTACATGTCGACAGTCACATGTCAGGCAGGTTCTCTCTCTACTTCCGGCAGCAGTGTAATCCCAAAAGTAAGCAAATGAAGAACAAGTTTGAGCACTTCATGTTCAGTGAGGTATAAGTGAGTGAGTGAGTGAGTGAGTGAGTGAGTGAGTGAGTGAGTGAGTGAGTGAGTGAGTGAGTGAGTGAGTGAGTGAGTGAGTGAGTGAGTGAGTGAGTGAGTGAGTGAGTGAGTGAGTGAGTTAAGAGCACGTTACAACTAAGTCATTTGAACTGACACAGAAATAAAAGGAAGTTAGTGACAAGTATTTCAGTTGAACCAAGTTCAATGGACACATATCACACTTATCCATTTATCACAAACAGGAAAATAAGTAGCCATAGATGCTCTAGATTTGAATTTATGTTAACATTAAAACACATTTTAAAATGTATATCAATATACCTTTATTCCACTGTGAAAAATAAATTATAATTATTATTCATTACTACTGTTATTATTATGACTAATCCAACACAATCATCAAAATTAAAAATAAGTTAGTTCTTACTCAGTATAATGAATTACTTTTCCTAATACTTGGTTGTCAAGCCTTTTCTTATAACGGATATACGCTCATCTCAAAAAAAAAAAAAAAAAAAAAAAAAAAAAAAAAAAAAAAAAAAGTTATCAGAATAAAGATATACTAGTTCTACCAAGATATATATCTACTATATCTACCAAGATATACTAGTTCTGGAATTATAGACACTATATTTCATTATAAGCTCTAAATAGGACAACCTTTATAATAAATTCAAACACACTTCTTTTACAAATTATCGTTCGTTTTACTGATGCATTCGTTTTATCAGCTTAATTTATTTGTATTAGAAGGAAAATTAAACAATTTCAATGCATTAACATAGCTAAATTACTTAAATTTTGATAAATACAAAATTGAGCAGAGATTTTATTGTACAATGCCAGTTAAAGCAGGTTGCTTGTGAACTGCTCAGCTAATCAGAAGTGTAAAAGAAGTTGCCTATCGATCAAGGGTAACTTAATGAAAATTAAGCTCCTTTGCAAGTGTTTCGTTTTTATTTCTATTGTTATTTTTTTTACAAAGACTGTACTGCTGTATGCAGTTTGTAATTGCACACACACATTACGATATGTCCTATGAAAAGCCCATTAGCATTTGCAGGAAAAGAAGCAATTGGTCCTTCATCTTGTGCTCCTTAAGGAACATATGGCGTACGTGTTTAGAGCACTAAATATGAATCTCTAGTCTTGAACCCATGCTGCATTTAGGAAGTAGACTCTCACATAATTTATCAAATAATTTTTCATTCCCTTAAACAATAATTTATGAATTATTTGGTGTAAAAATTGAAAAGTAATTTGACTTGTAAATATTCGTATGAATATTGAGCTTTCACCATCTATCGCGAACGAGATTTGGCAGTTCAGGCAATGACTTATTGTGCGTCAGACCCTGGGAGGAAGGATGAGATGATAGTACTCCACAGGCGACCAGAACTTACCACTGGCGGCACCATAACCATGACGAATTTTCAGTGAGTCCTGTTTTCGTTTGCTGGTATAAAATTTATTACTATTTTTTGCCCAATCGATTCTAGAGCTTGGTACATAAATCCAACAGCCGCACACTAAGATAGAAAGGAGCTCATGTAGTATGAGACTCCGCTATGAGTGGCCCCGGCAGTTGTTTCCACTCTCAAACACATTTGCCAGATATTATCATCGTCATCATCTTCATCAGTCAATCAATCAATCATCCATTATTATTATTATTATTATTATTATTATTATTATTATTATTATTATTATTATTATTATTATTATTATTATTATTATTATTATTATTATTATTATTATTATTATTATTATTATTATTATTATTATTATTATTATTATTATTATTATTATTATTATTATTATTATTATTATTATTATTATTATTATTATTATTATTATTATTATTATTATTATTATTATTATTATTATTATTATTATTATTATTATTATTATTATTATTATTATTATTATTATTATTATTATTATTATTATTATTATTATTATTATTATTATTATTATTATTATTATTATTATTATTATTATTATTATTATTATTATTATTATTATTATTATTATTATTATTATTATTATTATTATTATTATTATTATTATTATTATTATTATTATTATTATTATTATTATTATTATTATTATTATTATTATTATTATTATTATTATTATTATTATTATTATTATTAGTTCCTACCTGAAATAAGACTAGGGTTACCGATATAAAACCAGACAAGTATCTGAGCAAAAGAATGTCAGATGACTGCAAAAATTGGATCAAATCTGTCAAACAAAGATTACAGGGAGACCATATTTTTAACGGTTTTAATTTAATTAGTACCTTTGTACGCTATTTATAATTGTGTTCCTCAATTTCAGCACTAGGATAAGGAAGAAAGTAATTCCCAGCAGAAGATCTTATTGAATCTTATCTTACAATAATGTTGTGTGGAAAATGTGCTGCTTAAGCTATATTGTACTTTAGTTTTTAATACTACTGTTAGAATGGTCTGATATCAACATCTTTAATTTGAATAATTCATTGTTTAAAATAACATAATGAGGTATGTTTCACTGTAATAAATCATTCAACATACTACTAATGCTATCTAAAGGGTTACGTATAAGGAGCATCTGCACAACCATTTCTTGTAGAACAGATCTAAAATTAGTACTATACATCCAAAACATTACTGTATGAGTCATTGAAACAAAATTTAACAAGGTGATAAAATAATCATTGAAGAAAGATATGGAAGAGACTAATGGCTTTCCTCCCACCAAAAATGTAAAAACATTTTTAGTACCGTAGCAAAAGCGTATAATATATAAGAACAGCTTGTTCATTGTAAGTTCCTGTTTTATCATAATCATTGCACAATGTTTTTATGATTAATTTAATTCTTGTTGTCCTCTGCCTCAAATTTACGTAACTACCCTATACTTACTATTTATACCTCTTGACCAACGAGAGGATACGAACAAGCGTGTTGTACTAGTAATCATAGCTACTTATCCTACATTATTATCATCTTCCTAGTATTTATCTTTTTATCACTTTATTTGGTAATTTATTGGCGATTAACATTTGTTAATTTGTTTGCGATCGTCAGGTTTACAGGTACGCATAACGCCAACAGCAGATAAAGAAATATAAAAAATAAATGAAAGTAGATTTGTAAATGAATTTTGTAAGTTAGTTAACATTTTATTGTATTTAAGTTATTCACATACCTTCGTAGGATAATGTATTATATCCCATTTGGGTTGTGATTTTCTCTAGGTAAATTAAGACTCTAGAGAGATTGCTGTTGATAAAACAAAGGCATGACAAAACAACTTAGGATAACATAAATGGAAAATATTTTTCATTTTGATAATTTAATCTATAGCAAAGCTGCAATATTTATACAATAATAGGGAACATTTATCTGACAGTAACACTGTATGAGCCGATAAAGTCTGTTTAGTTAACTCGTGTGCACGTCGGCCGTTGCCTTTGACGAACCCTTATAATCGTTTTACAACAGTCCCCCTCCTTCTCCCAGACCTTTCTGCAAGGTTGCCACCTTTCTCCATACGTCATGGGTATCGTACGAGGTTTCGTGTAAATCAATTATCTTATGTCCATTACTGGGACATATCCACTGACGATATATCGGTACTGCGAAACTTCCTTAGTTTTGACAAATATATATATATATATATATATATATATATATATATATATATATATATATATATATATATATATATGTGTGTGTGTGTGTGTGTGTGTGTGTGTGTGTGTGTGTGTGTGTATGTGTGTGTGTGTGTGTGTGTCGCTAAGCTACAATTCTACTGGATTCCATAATAACCCTTATCTTATTCAAAGTGCGGTATTTGAAACCCAGCAAAGTGAAGCGCCCATAAGAAAAATCACAAATTTCTTCCAAATGTGCAACCAATTTGTCTAAGGTGGGTGCTCTCCCTTTTGCATGGAATCTATAAATTTCTCAACGAATTAAATCGCATGTGAAATTATCTACTGTAGAGAAACGTTTCCTTTTGTTTTCACACTTGATCGGCGTCTTTGTTATTCCTTTCGTTACAATATTTCTTACTGTATTTCTGTGAATACCCAGAATTTATCAGGTTCATTGCACGACCCCTTACCAAGATTATTTGTCAGCACATATTTAAATGTGTTCAAAACAAGCGCTTGAATTTGCTTAGAAACTGTTCCCGTTATAACTTTTTTTTTTTTTTTTTTTTTTAGGCTTTTCCGGTAATATAACTCGGCCCGCTTCGGTAGCGTAGATGGTAGCATGTCTGCCTCACGTTCAAAAGGTCCCGAGTTCCAATCTCGGTCAGGACGAGTTACCTGGATAAGGTTTCTTCCGGGGTTTTCCCTTACCCTGAAAGACGAATGTCAGGCAACTCTAAGCTGCATGGACCGTGGACTCATTTGAGCATCATTTCACTCCTTTCATTCATCGTCCAATGTGACAACGTTGGAGGACGTAAATTAAAAAAAAAAACTCGGCCCAGTTATTCACACTATTGTCATCACTTTGATTATTTTCCCTTGACTGAAAGTAATCCACTACTTAATTTGCATTTACCATTGCATTTTCCTCCCACGGTCTCCACATCGTGATACACAACGAATTTCTGCACGTAATGAAACAGATCAACTGGAAGTTGGAACTTTGGCAACTGAGACTTCACGTGGAGTAGACATGCTACTGTCACTTCGAGAAATTCAGGGTTGCTATTGGTCCTCAACGACAGTGTTCCATTTCTGAAGTGTAGAGATAGATTTATGACGGTCATTAGTGGGCGGGAGGGTCAGGTTCCTTTGAGCGGCAAACTGCACACGCGTTCACTAGATAGACTTTACAACACGTGAGATAACTGTACTCATTTTTGTGAAAGAATATCTGCTTGGCGTAGACTATATCAATCTGTTAATGATAACCCTACTGTACGCTTTAATAAAGAAAAGCTACTTCTAAATTATTATTTTTACGGTTTACTCTTAATGAAAAGCCAAGAAAAGACACTTCGTAATATATTGCGTTTTTGTAATAAATATGAAACTGGACAATTTTGACAGAATACTTAATTTTGTTGGTAATACTAGTTTATGTGTAGCTAAATTAAAACGCTTACTTCTACCCAAGCTAGAGATCCAAAACATAACGATTCCATGTACAGGATCCAGTTACAACGCTGTATCACTCTTCATATTGCGTGACCACTCCAGCAACCCTCCATACGTTACCATATTCATTGTTTCTCTGTATATGTGGCATATGCATATGATAAGGCTTAAGGTACTAATATAAGAAGTATCTAAATGTCTTATTCATTTCCATGCAATACATTACACTGACCTAACACAGAAATATTCATATGTACTTAAAGAATAATGCAAATACCTACAACTAAATTAACTTATTTTTTTAAAAAATGTCAACCTTAATATGTCGAAAGGAAATTTCTACTAAAGAGAAAGAAATTTTACAGTGACAAATAAATCCTCTGTGTGAAACAAATGAACATATTCATTCAAATAATAAGAGAAAGAAATGAAAAAATAGTAGGCTCCATGTTTTCGACGAGTGCAATAATAATCAACAATATTATATTTATTTTGTAAAGTTTACGATGCTTCAAAATATTAAGTGTTTGAGCGTTCTATAAAATGAGTTAAATTTAGTTTTATTCGCACTATTTCTTGGCCTTATGTAACTATAATCTGCTACTAAACATTTATGAAATATATATTATTTTAATTATTTTCAGAGTTTTATAGTTATTTCGCAGGATTTTCTCCATCTTTTTAAAAACCGTTTACTTTCCTACAACTACCTATTTTTTTCTAATGAGAACGATTCATATAACGTTTCCTTCTTGCTTGCTTCCTGAAATGTTGAAATAAAGCTGCAAATCAGGAAACAGGTGATAATTGTTGAAGCATACCTACGCAGAAAAAACAAATGATCCTTATACGCAGGAGTTTAAAAATTCACAATTCAGGAAAAAACCTCCAATCTATGAAATATACCATGCTGTACTTAAATAGATATTAAACTTCTCTTAGGAAAAAAATTCAATGAACCTTATTTTATGAATGAAAGAATAAACTTACCATACAGATTGTAACAACAATACGCTCATATGCGATCAGAACGTAAATAATGATGGTGCTTACCTGAAATGAAAGAATAAAGCTTCATAAATGTCAGTCTAAAATGGACCAAGATTAGGGAATAACTTATCTAAGAAATAATTGTTTTTCGCAGTTCTAGATTTTTAGTTTTTTATATTTTAAGCTTAACTTATTACGCCTAATTAAATATAATTATTCACTATGTTAGGTAATTATTCAAATAACAATTTTTATCCAGGGTTTGAACAATTATATCGAAAACTTGAAGGCACTTGGTACCTAAAATGTAAAATATGGAAAGATTATATTAACGTAAACGATCTACTCTAACCTCTGTCTCATTAAATTGCTTAAATATCCACTCACCACGCTAAAATTGTGGACCATTCCAGAAACCATTTCAAAGATTAAAACTTAATGCAATGTAGAAATAGGGACCATAGAAAAGAAACGTATTTGTGTTTCAAAATTAACATAGGCGTGCTTCTCATGTCTCTTTTGTATATAGGCTTTAGTATTTAAATCAAAACATAGCTTGCCTACAAACAGAAATTAAGCTAGAAAGATTGGTTTTAGGACCAAATGTATACCTAGCTCTCTGTTGTTTAGGTGTCAAACTATTTTAGAAACTTGTACGGTTTAAAAGAGTATTTAAATTTCATTTGTTACAACCAGTCTTGCAAAAGAATACGAAGCAATATCATCAGCAAGAACTTTGGTGTGTAATAATCATTCGTCATTCGTTTGTTAGGTTACATTAAAGTATATGTTTTGGTAGATACTACTTGATTAAGAAAATAGAGACAAAGTTCAAAGAAAGTCGCAGAAACAAAAATGTTTTGTGGATAAGTGTTTTACTTCTGCTTACCAAAAATGTCTCAAACTTTTAACACACTACTATATAGTGTGCTTTGAAAAGATCTATAAATAAATGAATACGTAACTTCAATATTCTCTTGAAAGGCTATAAATTCTACTATCCTGAGAAAAAGAAATTATTAGAGATAATGGGGGAACTGTCCTAAACACCAAACTTACGACTACCTTAGTTACAGTTTTATTATAAAATTAATTTCTTTGGTAGATTTTTTAAATTATGACTGAAATTTCCAACCAGTCAACTAAGCTGAACTGTTCTGATATTTGCGCGAAGTAATTGAACAGACAAATAAGCATAATTTTGCGAAAGTATTCAGGGGAATTCTATAAAAAGGATCGGAAAGGGCCAACTGTACATTTATAACCTTATAGAGAAAGAGATAAGGAAAGTGCTTTGAATACAGATTGGATATTTTATTTAATTCCACACCTTTAGAACAGCCTTTGCATAGTTGCCTTCCTAAAATCCCAAGCAATGTAGGTAGTACTTATATAACTGTTATAGAAGATGTACTCTGGTTTCTAAACAAAAATTATAATTACAAAACTTCGTAAAGACATAATTAGAAAAGACATCGCAGCTCTCTGATAACATAAAGAGTTCTCTTTTCATATACTGCAGTGAAGTGCATAAGTTGGATTATAGTGAAAATAGAATCAAAGAAAAATGCAAAAGATGTACGCCTCTTCAATGAGAAATTCTTTACAGCGATTTCCTTTTATCACCTTTTATCACCTGTAGTCTATCAAATTGCTTTAATTATCTTTGCTTGTATACATCATTTGTTTAGCAGTTATGTCACACGCTGTACATTTTGTTTTGTTTCACGGTAAAGCTTATACAAAATTTTCTTAGCAGATTTCACGCTCTCATTATACTACCATACGTAGTAACTCCATGACGTAACCTTATTTTCCTGACAAACTGAACGAATGTAAAACCTATCCAAACTATTTTATGAGAAGAGCAACTTACCACCTGTCCCAAAATTAGTATGTTATATTAGTAACTTTGGCTACACGAGTGATTCTTGTAATGGAGTACTTGCGTCGACTGTGGGGAAGTCAAGCATTATGGTGCATGTACTTCACCTGCAACATGTGTTAACTGCAGTGGTAATCATTCACGGAAATCCAGAGAATGTCCCCGTTTTCTGGAGGAAAAGGTGATCCAACAGATTCAGATAAGAGAGAAGGTGTCCTTCTTGGAAGCCGGAAATTTTTACCTATTCGTCAGCCTTCTATCCCAAGGACCGTTACTTACAGTGCAGTTGCAGCTAAGCCGGTACCTAGACGTGAAATCACAACACAAACTAGCGACATAAACGGGACAGTAATATCTGAAAGAACAATTATACAGCCAAAGCAACAAACACCAGCACGAATAACAGTGAGCACACCTACTCATTCCAGTCCTATGAAGAACGTTCCAGTCAAGTCACCGCAGAAAGCGTCTACCTCAAAAATACGTGCACCAGTAATATGTAAAGCATCACCCAGAAAGTTGAAGACCTCACAGGGAGGAAATGACTTCCTCAGGGAGAATAAGAAGGCAAGCAAAACGAGCGTAAAAGTCCACGACCATCTCCCCCGAGAACATCTTTTGAAAGGAGAGGAGAGGATTTAGATCGGCGGCTCTCATCTTCGCCGATCGCAGTTTCCGATCATTTTGAGCGCCTCCAATCGAAATCATCACTAGGAAGGCGATCCTCCTCCATTGAGGATTTGGAGCGGGAGAAACCGATCCTCACTGCCAAAACGACAGTGAAAAAAGGTCAGGATAAACCTGCTGAAAATACTAGCCCAGCCCCTAAGAAAAGGAACAAATTGATTCGACCACCTCTGGACATGTAGTTTGTTTTGAAATGGAAGTTAATATTGAAATTGACTGTTTTATGCCTATTGGCATTTTATGGTTAATTATAGTTTTTGTTGGTTTTTTCCCCATTTGGACGTATTTATTTTATTGTCATTTGTTTTGATTTTTTTCTTTTAGTAATTTATCTCTGGCTAATACCATGATTTAGTATTTATAAGGGCGCTGATGACCAAGTAGTTGAGCGACCTTATATACAAATCATCATCATCATCATCATCATCATCATCATCATCATCATCATCATCATCATCATCATCATCATCATCATCATCATCATCATCACCATCATCATCATCTTCATCCGCCCGCCTCGGTAGAGTAGATGGTAGCGTGTCTGCCTCACGTTCAAGAGGTCGCGAGTTCGAATATCGGTCAGGGTGAGTTACCTGGATAAGGTTTTATTCCGGAGTTTTCCCTTATCCTTCAATACGAATGTCGGGTAACTTTAAGCTCCATGGACTCTGGGCTCATTTGAGCATCATTTCACCCATTCCATTCATCGTCCGATATGACTTAACGTTGGAGGACGTAAATTACAAAAAAATATCATAACAATAATAATAATAATAATAATAATAATAATAATAATAATAATAATAATAATAATAATAATAATAATAATAATAATAATAATAATAATAATAATAATAATAATAATAATAATAATAATAATAATAATAATAATAATAATAATAATAATAATAATAATAACAATAATCAAGTCTGCTAAATCGTTTGTGTACGTAAACAAATCTAAGTACTGTATACATATAAAAGCTATAATCAGTCATTTGTTGATATCCTCATAGTCGCCAAAACTTTAGGTCCCAAAACCTTCTAGAAAGCGTTGAACACAAAGACACAAGATGCAAATGTACTTAAATACAATGCGTATCGTTCTAAGCGCCCGCCTCGGTAGCGTGGTGGTAAGAGTGTCTGCCTTACGCTCAAGAGGTCCCGAGTTCGAATCTCGGTCAGGGTGAGTTACCTAGATAAGGTTTTTTTCCGGGGGTTTACCTTATCCTGAAAGACGAATGTCGGGTAACTGTAAGCTTCATGGACTCTGGGCATATTTGAGCATCATTTCACCCATTCCATTCATCGCCCGATATGACTTAACGTTGGAGGACGTAAATTAAAAAAAAATCACCTTCTAAACAACACGCTTGTCACTAAAGAAATGGGTGGAAATCCTGAGAAAATTTTAATACAAGGCAAAGACGTTGAATAAATACTGCCGCCAACAATAACTCAGCAGCAATATTAGGAGAAATACACATTGCATTTAAAGAATGGTGCTAGGTATGCAGTGTTTCTATTGATATGCTATTGATATGTTTATTTGTATGAAAAGTCAAAGCTAATGAAAGTTCCACCCACTAGATTCTAAATACACAGTTCCTAAAATGTTTGGTATTTAAATGAAGACATTTTAACGATAGAAAAATAAATATTAGAGTACATTGAACCTGATTTGAATTACTTTCTAGTCAAATAGTTAATCATGTTTAAAATGAAATGAAATTAAAAAAACCTCTCATATGAGTGAGTCTATGATGTTTTCGGGGCCGGCGACAGCGAGGTCATTTGGGCCCTACGTTTATATGAGTACAACAAAATTCGTATATTACGGAAGACTTTTCTGAAGTATGGGGGAATTTCTACAATTAATTCCTGAGAACGCTTCAAAGAATTGCTCCGAAAGTGTAACACATAGGTGGAAGTTTGCTCCGGAAAACTTTCAAAGCAAATTGATACTGTTCCCGCTCAAAATTTAATCTGAGCGCCTTATTGACTAGGCGCTGTATGGTAGCGGCGAACGCCTGAACTACTTCAACACCAGCAACCGGCTTCGCGTTTTCAACGAGGCGCGCAGGTCAGCGCTACTTGCGGAGAGAAGGTGAACTGAGAAGTAATTTCACCCTTGTCCAGGGGTAGCGCTACTTACATGCGGGTGGTGCTGCTACCTGGTGGAGCCTTCTGAAAGTCGATGGTTCAACCGGTCGGTATTACAGCATTCCAAATATACCGTGTATACAGAAAACAAATTTTACACATTTAAAAGATATCGTGATCATCCCTATTTTTCTGTCATTTATATATTCTCAAATATTCGACAAAAATGTCCAGGCTTAGGACAGTGCTTGGCGGTATTCAACAAAATGCAACTATATTCGTAATACTTTATAAAAATAGAAATTATGATGCAAATATATTTAAAAATTAAGTTTGAAAAACAAAGTGATAGCAAGAAATTTATAATAGGTATATACGTTAAGCGCAATTTTAAATAAGTGTTCCAGATCCAACTTTAAGAAGCAAAACATTAAGGTTAAATAATTTTATTTTCTTTCTGCATCAACAAATTGTTTCTTAAGCAAATGATCTAATTTTTACCACATACTATCCACTGGCAATACATAAAATGCTCTAACATTTAGACAAACAAATGACATAGTGTTTCAGAAGACAGGTTTTCTGTTACATGTTCTCTAAATCTCATTATCGGTAGAAACTTCTTAAATCAGATACCAGGATTTCAGCGAAATACAAGTTTTGAGACTCTCTGAAAGCAAACAAAGGATTTTTAGAACAAGGTGTACGTAGACATTTGTAAACATTATAACTCAAACACAGAAACTACGTTAAGTACCAAATTTAATATTAAAGTTGAATAATTTCCAATTGTGTGACACAAAGATTTTCAAGGAAGTTCTAACAACACAAACTACCTTTCATATAGAAGATTTTTCAAAATTTTTGGTTTTCCCAAAACTGGCTCAGAGGATTTAGATTAATATACGGCAAATTAAAGATTCTTCATTCAATGCATACCTATCTTGAGTCCTCCGGAAATCGCCTGTTAAGTTCTCTTCGTAAGACAGGAATTCTATATAATCTTAAAACGTTAAGCCATATATGATAATGCACTGCACAACATATGTATATCTCTTTAAAATAATAATTTATTTTGAATAACATTTTATGCAGCAAGTCAATTCCAAAATATCTGTTCTAATGATTTGAGTTACTCATTTTTTGACATTCTTTTAAATTACTTTCGATATGCATTTGTTCCTCGCGTTTGCATGAAAATTATGTGTTTTAAGGCCAGCACCTAAAAAGTCCATTGTTTAAACATTTGACTGTTGCTAATACGTTTGCATCTATAACGAAATGTTATAGTAGCTACTTCCTTTGTTTATCTCGATTAAAAGGAAGTATATAGAAAAATAGTTCTTTGTATGAGTAGATGTTGTACACTAATAAGGTACAGAAGTTACAGAAAACATGTAAATGTAGTACATTGTATTTTGCTTAACTGTGCCAAAGAATAGCTCCTAGGTATGAGGTTTACAAAATTTTACAACAGAACTTCTCATTTACATTACATGACTGTTACTTTATTAATAATCTCTGGTGCAAAATTATATCCGATTTCTTAAATTTCGTGTCCCAAGGAGGATTTTAAACATTTTCCTGAGTTGAAAAAAGTGCATTATAGGAAAAACGAGTTTTCATGTCGTTACGTCAAAACTGCAATGTAAAAGGTCACATCTAAGCATTCAAGGCACGACTAATTTAAAAATAACTTCAAAATTGAAAGTTTACTATCATGAAAGAATCCAAAATTTGATATTTTCCAGAATTTTTGACAATCTTCCAAGTTACTTGATTTTTGTAATGCAGAGCCCAGTTTTCGACAAAAGTATATACAATAAGGTCAATATGTAACTTCAAGAATTGTTATAATTTGGATACCTGTTAGGGCTACCATATTTCGGAAACTGAAGATCTGTAATTCTGAAAAATGAATGAACCGTGAACTTCAATATGACATCAACATGTTTTATTCTAAATTTTCAAAACCCACGATTTTGTTCGCGTTGTTGCACTAACTGTCGATATTCAATTTTTGTGTCATTCCCTCTCTCACCTTATCTTCAAACTCCATCTATCTCAATCCTCCCTCCCTCTCTCTCTCTCTCTCTCTCTCTCTCTCTCTCTCTCTCTCTCTCTCTCTCTCTCTCTCTCTCTCTCTCTCTCTCTCTCTCTCTCTCTCTCTCTCTCTCTCTCTACACACACACACACACACACAATTTCTCACTCTCTTATATGTACTTTTACTTCCCATTATACATGTTCACTTTCATCTCCTCTGTCCCCGTTTCTTCCTGTCCGTGAGAATGTACAAATCCTGTGTCGTTTTTAACTCTCAATGATGAATGTTATTAAAAACAACAAACATATACTGAAGCTCTGATATAAGGCACCTAAGTAAAACCTTTAATACTTCATCCGTATTCCTGTAATGAGATAAAAAACTATAGTTTCTCATGACAAACGCTTTATGTGAACACAAAGCAGTAAACGAACTTTGGATTTTTTTTTTTAATGTTCGTTCACTTTATCCTAAAGAAATCATGTAAATATATTCAGAAAATTTATAACTTCATACGTTAATTATGTAACACCTATTTTTCAAAAACTGCAATAATAATCATCGATATAATTTGAATTTTAAATTCGTTATATTTACTGCAGAAAATATTACATTGAATCTATTATTTTGATATTGTTATTTCATAAAAAGAACACTTTTGAGGCGTGAGTAGTCACGTCATATATGAACAACATAGTTAAAGTTGAAAAGAGGAATAAATTCCAAACTTTGTAATGAAGTTTAGCCCCTTCAAGGGCTCAAAAAGTTTTGATAAAGTTTTCCTAACTCACACAATTTTTATGTAGAGAAAACCTAACTATTATTTTTATTTTCTCAAAACTTTCCTCTAAATATTTATCAAAACACAAACGGAATTTGCAAGAAAATTTAAGATTCTTCTATCATAATTTTCTGCAAGTCTGTTATGTCTTCCTTTTTTGAATACATTTTGTGTGATTGAAAGTGTAAGAATTAGTCCAAAGACTGCAAGAAAAGTGTAAAAAGGCACAATTATATACATTAATACATCTGTTGCATTAACCAACTTCTAGATTGCCCAACACTTTACAATTTTTTGAAGTACCAAATCACCATTCTTTCCTTATAACAAAATAGCTATTTCATTAACTGCAATGTATTGTGCTCTATAGAGCACCGTTTACACTCAGTTATGTCAACCACGATGCAAACAACTACGCTGTTTTCTACGGTGATCAGAAAGAAATACAGTTTCCGAGGCCGACGGCTAATACACATGCACAGCGAGGTGCGTCAGGGGTTGAATTCCCGAGTTCAAATCTCGGTCATGATCAGTTATACGGATAAGGTTCATCCGGGGTCCTCCCTCATCCTGAAAGACGAATGTTAGTTATATTTAAGATCTATGGGCTCTGGGGCTCATTTGGGCATTATTACACCCATTTCATTCATTGTCCGATGTGACTTTAAGTTAGAGTTGATTATAGACAATGTGATTGACTGTGTTAACTATAAAACATCTATTGTTTCCATGATAGCTTAAACAATCCATGTTGAAAGAGGGTACGCTGGGATGCTCACAAATGGAACACGAATTCAAACGTATTGTCACTTATTGAGTATACATTTTAATTTTTACCTTTCAGGAGTAGGCAGCAGCAGCATTTTTAAACTGGAAAAGTCATAATCATAATCATCATCATCATCACTTAAACTTATGAACGGATTCTCCGTCTGGTCCAGCAGATTCGAAGATTAGCTCAGATTCAGAATTTCAGTAATAACACCTGCCATTATTCCTGCACTTCATTTGTTGGAAACAGTTGAACTACCGGTATCGGCCAATGCTAGTTGTGCGTCTTTGCGGTCTTAGAGACACTCTAAGCCAATACCACTGCTAAGCGACAATAAACCTCATAACAGCACTTTTCTATGAAAGTTCTCTCGAACTATGTAGCAACACTATGCACAGTGTTCCTGATCTTAGACTGTTCTATTTGGCCATTTATCACTGGTACAGAAAGCAGTGATCATTTATTTAACAAGGAATCATTGCTTCGACAAAAAGAAAAATTAAAATGTATTGCGATAAGTTGTTTCTAAGGGTAGTAGATC
This sequence comes from Mantis religiosa, assembly GCA_030765055.1. Lineage (NCBI taxonomy): Eukaryota > Metazoa > Arthropoda > Insecta > Mantodea > Mantidae > Mantis > Mantis religiosa. Next base: position 135,583,596 of record CM060949.1, on the reverse strand, counting down.
TGACTTAATCTACACTTTCTTGGTCCTCTAGTCATTATTTGACGTTTACTCCTAAATTCACGTCCACTTAACTCAGCCTTCGTTCTTCGCTTGCTTGCTAAAATGTCGACCACTTATACAGAACTACTTACTCACACGCTGCAAGAACTCGCAGGGGATATAAAAGAATAAGGTTGAATAGAATGGCGAGTATATAAGCTCAGTGCTCAATCTTCCTATAATAACTACATCTTCAAACTCTGAAGGATTGTAACCTCATCCCGATAGAAGTTCCGGAGAGTTCGATCAAATTAGAGTACCTATCCCTGCTCCCCAACTAAACACATGCTAGCCGACACCGAAACCACGCCCTGCCCAAAGCCAAAGTTGTCAAAGTTGCTCGTTGCAATATCTTAAATCAGTATTTTAAAACAACAGGTGCATTTGTCCCATTATACCGGTTTATATTACATTAAATACGTAACCAAGGAATAGCAATTAAAAATTACATTAATGCTTTGCGCCTCTAAAAAATTCCAGCAAAAATCCAAAGAAATCTACAAGCAATGACAAATGTAATGCTTTATGACGTAACAACAGAATACCTAGAGACTCCGTAAATAGATAAACTGAGGAAATAAGAAAAGAACCAAAGGCAGAGGCGAAAGCAAAGGGCATAAGCCACGCCAAAAATGTGCTCATCAGTCTAATGTCACAGCGCACAAAGAATTTAAAAAGACGAGAGAAAAAAGACGCTTTATAAAGGAAGAAGCAGGAAAATATTTATCCTTTATCTTCCCAGCTCTTCTCTGTGTGCCCTCAACAAGCCGTTGATTTACATCTTGTCATAATCTCTTTCTTTCACATTTTTTTCTCGCACTGATTAAACTTTCAAGGCGACTGGCGAAGCGTTTTATATTTCGTTTCCGTTTACCATCTTTTGGCAAGCGTCTACGAGGCTTTATGAACTGTTTTATTGGCTCCAGAATGTCGACATTCTTCTTCCTTCCCAGTTTATCTCCACGTTTTTCTTCACGCGCTTCCTGACCTTACATTTGAAAGTCCGGGACTTTGTCAGCGGACAACTAAATAAATCGTAATTGTGTATACAGGATGTTAAAAAAAAAACATCGAAATGTCATTGTATGTGCATTTACAAACAGGCAATACAGGCCAAGTGATGTGGTATGGAGTGTGTGACTATAATATCAGATGTAATTATCCGAATTTATATTTTAGTTGTGATGCGCCCTCTCCTCCCTTTCACCCCATCTTTGTCACACACACACACACACACACACACACACACACACACACACATATGCACACCTCAGACCGGCTTATATAGCTATGGCAGCCAGCTAATACTGAAATTATTTTCGTGTAAGAATTACTAATTTCATAATGAAATGACAGGGAGATGCATAAATAATTACAATAAATAACTTCCATGTGTAAAAATGAATGCATAAGTATAAGAAGCGAGAGTTACAGAATTAGTTGTCATGAGAAAGGGTCATTAACTTTCTTGTTAGCAATTAGTAAGGTGGTTCCAGTTAAACCAATCAATAAGAACACCATTAGTTTAAAAGACAATTACCTGGAGTTAAGTTATATTTAAAGTCAGATTTACGTTATTAAGACACGTAGACAAAAGGTGTGCAAATTAGAAAGGGAACACGTTCTGGAATTCAGAAGCCACAGAGTGAAAGTTATGATGCAAATTATCAGCTTAAATAGGAACGTTGGTAGACAGCGCTGTAGGTACGGCTAGAGTTACTAAAACACGTGAGTCTAAAATTTTTATCCTATCCTTTGTACTTTACAGTCCTACAGAAATGTTTCTTTTGATCGATTATCGGCAGTCTAGTGCCTAAAGACCGCGCTTGACTAATACTGATTTAGCGGTCACCGTTGAAACATTGGTTCGACTGAAATTAGAAAAGATTAATGCTCTACCACTTACAGTTTCTCATGTTTGGATTCAGAAACAATATTACAGCCTGAAACATGAAGGATTTGCTACAAACAGATCATTATTAGTCTCTGTCAGGTTTATCCGTCAACTTAACCGTCGTTTATTGTAATAATCACTCACGCAAGATATACCTCATAACTGGAGCAGCTAGTTCTACATTAATCGATGATCGAGGATGGAGACGGAATCAAACACGTTGTCACAGTACAGCCAAACCAGTATTTAACGTGAATCATATCCATTTTCTCTATCATGTAACTATTAAAATAGGAAGTATCCAAATTTAAGATAACGAAATCTCAGTGAATATGCAGATTTAGAGGTGTCTGAATAAGTAAAAGAGGAGGGGGGCTATTTTTACAAATGATCAGCGAGAGTTTTTCTGTGGTATCTGTGAAGAGCATAATTAAAAAACAAAATTTCGAATAAATACCATAATTGACATTTAACTTCCAAAGAAGTCACATTCGACGAAATTTCGACGAAAATTTTCACACACCTACCCTCCCTAAAGAAAAATAGCACTCGCAAAACTATTGGATAAGTTTTATTTTCTCCTAAAGGGACCTAATAATTTGGATTAAAGTACGTCTTTAATATATTTGCATCTTAAATAAAATGAATTATCTTGAACTTTCTGGCCGCGTCGTGGCTGAGTGGTTAGACCGCTCGGCTCTTACGGCGACCGCAAAGTGAGATTTGTGATGGACAACATGGCGCTGGGGCGGGTTTTCTCCGGGATCTCAAAATTTTATGGCCATCTCATTCCACCGGTGCTCCAACTTCATCTTATGTAACATCAGTGTCACCACCTGTGATGCCTGCGGGTGTTAAACACTACGCATTTCATTTCCTTGAAATTTCTGGGAAGGTTCTGTAAAGTGTCCTTCATTCAGAGGATATTTTGTGCAATTTTTATAAGTTTCTATAACGTCAGCCATATATAAGAAGTCCGTTATTGATGGTTTGTATCTTTTAATAAGCTGTCATTTTTAAAGTCCTGTTCATTACTCGCTTGTTTCTCATGATATTGTAATCGAAAATGTATACTATTTCTAGACCTGCATTTAGCAATCCGTTGATCAAAATGTGATTTGTTTCGATGTCTTGCCCGCTCCTGCACCTACAATGAAGAGTATATTGAAACCATTTGTACAAACATTTATCTCGGTTAACACAAAGCAGTTAGATAAACAAAATTTTCGAAGGAATGTTTTGTAGAAGCTATAAAATAGCATTTAGTGAATAAAGAAAATCATGTGAACATAAAATTGTGTTGGAGCGAGGACTACGCTGCAGAAGTAGGGGCAGCGATACACAACCTTAGCTGTTATGTGTCAATGATGTCACTTTGTCGCTTTACGTCATCCACTTCGTTTATTATATAAACACTATGCTTTCACTCATTATGTAATCAAGCATTAGTGATATTTGTTTTAAGTCCTATAAATGCATTATATCTCGAAAAAGAGCAGTAGGTGAAGGCAAATCTGCCCTCCCCTCTTTTCCCTTAAGGTTGGGTATTATGGAATAAGGAATTACAAAATGTTAGAGAAGGGTAGACCTCAGGAAACCACGACGTAGAAACAGGGTTTTAACTGCATCTAATATAGGCATCGATTATGTCAAAATAGAGTAGAAATCAGCTCTAGGAATAAAATGTGCATTAAAGCGTTTGTTAAAATATTTGATGCGTTGTGCTTAAATTATTTTATCTGCTCTTGCAGATATATATATATATATATATATATATATATATTAAAATGCTTATTCCTCTATCTACCAAGTTAATTGAAATAAAGATGTTATTGATAATTTTATTGCACATGTCAGGAAGGTACTGAAATACAGCAGGAAGCGACAGTCAAATTTTAAAGAGCTAATCGCTATATGATGACTTTGAAATTCCTTGCCATTGCACAACCAAGAGTTATGTGCATATTTAGAAAGAAAAGAAAAATGATTACGTATTCCTATTTGAGTAAACTGAAAGTATTTGAAATTAAAACCATTAACAAACAATATCTCGGATACGGTTCGCTCCTCATAAAAATAAATGTTATATAAACTATGTATTCTAACGAGTATAGTGTTGTTTAGTGTGCGGTTTTCTGTATTGTCGCGGCGACGTGCATAAAAGGTTCGCGCGGAGCGATAACGCTGCTTGTTTACACAAAGGAACTGATAAAGATAGCACGCAGATAAAGATCTGCCGAAACAGAGATAAATGGAAATTTCTGGTGACATCTTGATTGATAGAGATTATTTGGTTTCTTGGTTGTTCTGGAACAGTCTAGTATTATCAGATGAGGTATTTAAGGAAGCGAGGACTTGCCAAGAGTCAGTCGTAAACAGTAAACAGCTGTAGAGTGTTGTAACGAGACCTGATGTTGTAAACAGGTGTAATCAGAACCTGTTGTTGTGGCCATCGACCTTGGTAGATTGTGAATGTGTATGTGACGTAATTCTGCTGTAACTTGCTACTGTCAGTGTATTTCTACACACATAAAGAAAGTTTTAAATTTCTACAACTCGGACTTTTAATTCTACGAACTCACAAAGTCACAGTATACTGCGATTTATCAGTATTACAAAAGTCATGCAGAATTACAGAAATGTGTTACACATATGACATTTTATATACAATATTAGAGCTAGCTTTGAGGGGAAAATATTCATTTAAGAGTTAGTTTGGAGTTACGGAATTTATAACCTTGAAATTCGCTAGCTAAACTTAAATACCAAGTGTGGTGCCATCCGATCTTTTGTTTCTGAATGTTAATATTTACAAATATACACATACAATCTTTTCCCAAGAACTTTCTTTTAAGGGGAGCGTGGTTTTAGTGGACGACAAAAGCTGTATTTACAGTAAAATCTCGATATCGAATTTTTGGTGTGGTATATACAAACTTCCTGTGCCCGATTTAGTAAAAATAAAAGTAACAAATATTGAGCGTGAGAAGCCGCTGGTGCATTGAAAATGTGAAACAAATATCTCACACAAAAGAGCGATACTATTTATTTTTAGGTAGCACAGGGCATAGGTATTTGAAAGAGTAGTCATGTAGACGAAAGGGTAGAGCAGCATTCTGCAACATCACTTCTGGAATTGTGCACCTCTTCCCTCCCTGTTTTCCATTCCACAGCTGCCCACATTAATGTCTGTTAATCTGGGCTTGTTCTGGTCCAGTATTATTCTAACGTTCGCTTTGTCAGACGTGTATTATGAATTTCATTTTTATAACCACCCTGGTTACCTCAGTGAACATTTGGTGTTCAGAGGCGTTCCCACCTAGCCACTTCGTCAGTATGGTATCAGATATTTGGATATTAATTTACATATTTGCATTTCTTTAGTCTCAAGCAACACAAAAGTTTGCAGCTTTTGACTTTGGCTATTTATCCCCAACACAACCATAAAATATCTTCAAAACTGCTATCGAAATAAATTACACAAATACTAAAGAATGAAACTATTTCGTATAATTTTGGCCCGTTCTTTCGTATTACCTTCCCTTTCGTTTCACTTTCCCTATGCAACTTTAAGTGGCGACGGATGTCAAACAAGCTCTGTGTAATGCAAGGCCAGGTGACAAAAAGCTGCCATGGTAAATGCACATCCTTTCTTACCCTGTCAGGCAGGTACAATTTGGCAGTCCTTCTCATATTATAACTTGATAGATGCTTACATGTTACCTAATATATTTGATTAATACAGTATGAAAACATAAATTCATATTCATATTAAATAAGAAACGATATTAAGTCGCACAACAACCTCCTTCATGACAGTCAGTGAGTGTTGACATTTAAGAATTACGAGACAAAAATGTATGAGAGACAAAACTGTTAGTACCTGCTTTACCGCTTACCTGAGGTAGAGGAAGTGTTTATCACATTCAACTCATGCATCATGGAGCTTTCGTCGCAAAAGCACGCTTTAAATATAAACGCGTGTTTTTTGAAGAATATCTAAGCTTTTCGGGTTGTCTGTAATCTTTATACCTCAAAGACGAAACAGTAGATAAATACAATATTTAAATACCTAAGTCACCTGCTTTTAAAACGCTAACAACCATTCTTTTTTTTTTTTTTTTTTTTTTTTTTTTTTTGTAATTTACGTCCTCCAACGTTTAGTGATAAAGAGCGATGAATGGAATGGGTGAAATGATGTTCAAATGAGCCCAGGGTCCATACAGCTTAGAGTTACCCGACATTTATCTTTCAGGATAAGGGAAAACCCCGGGTAACTCAACCCGACCGAGATTCGAACTCGGGACCTCTTAAACGTGAGGCAGACATTCTACCACCACGCTACGCAGGCGGGCTACAACCATTCACATGGAAAAGTATTTAATCTATTTGATTTCTCAAAGAAGGCTATAGTGATTCTAGCTTAAAAAAATAAATGTTTCAGACTTTGGAAAAATAGATATATTCTTGTAAATAACATATGGAATACCTTAAATCGCCATAAATTTTACTAAAATACTAAATACTAAACCATAAGAAACAGGAGAATATCGTGTAAGGTACTTATAGGAAACAAAATTGTTGTGATATTAACTAGAAATGTTCCCAGGAATTCCTTTGAAATATTGAAATTTTGTGCCTTTTAACAACAACTGCACTCCGAGGGATTTGCCTGAATGCCGGATAGCGTTGCATAAATTCCTCTATGCAGCGGTTTAAATTATATTTATATGTCGCACCGATTTTAATGCCGGAAGGAAAGTAGAATTCAATCATGAAGACGCGGTGCTCTTGTGTTCATCTCCAGGGGAAGCTGGTTGTATTAGTTATCAGTGCAACCACAGTTTGAGCGCTGTAATTTGCTTACAGTTCCGTAAAAATTACCATCAGAGGGGTGAAAGGAGAGGCTGGTTGTATTAGTTACTGGCGTAACCACACTCAGAGCGCTGTAATTTGCTACGGTTCCACAAAAATTACCGTTTTTTCTCCGTAGAGGGCACTGTGATTTCAAGATAAGACTCACCAATCAACTATGAGTCATTCTTGCTCAATCGGAGGGCGGAAAATAACGGATAAAAATGAACACTATGTATACGTAACCTACAATCCGAAACGTATATTTCAATAACACATAAAGATGTTTCTGTAATCCAATAATTATAAACACACTTGCTGTATTCAGTATCGTGTTAACTGATTCGTTAGGATATGTGCGATATTATATTTCCTATAACAATGATATAATAGCTGTATTCCAAGCTGCCATGGCTTATAGAGAGAATATGAAGGTCTTATGTGATACTCTTTTCTATGAGCAACGAAACTTAAGATTCTCTCTGTGGAATACTTAAGACCTCAATTTACAATTATTGCTCTGCTGATAATTGTACTACAGGACAGTCTGTAACATCTGCTCATTTCTGTCCTAGAAAGGGAATCCATTCAGGTGTAATTGCTTAACGGTTCAACACGTCAGGTGTAACATATGAAATATAAGGGGAAACTAATATCTATTTACTGCCATATGAAGACACTCTTAATGCCAGTTATGTATCCCTACATATAATACTAATACTAACATATAATACTAACATTGCATAACTTATATTCTACAAGTGGACAGATATTCTTTTATGACACTAATGAAAATTGTCATACTGTGAAATAATCTTAAAAACTATTTTCTCATCTTCTAATTACCTAAACGTTTCTCATATAAAATGTGTTTAGGTGGAACAAACTTTTTTGAAAATATTCACCAATGAGACAGTCTGTCAGTTTGCCTTTCTGTGCCTCGTTCCTTATGCAGGATTCGATCCTGGCAATCTGGGCTGTGATATGTCTGATATTTTTGACTGTTTTTTCTTTTCTTGTATAAGTTGTTCACACTTTACATCACATGTTTTAATCGAGTATGATATTTTACGCACTTCAGAGACATTAAGACAGTTTAGCTATCGTTACATGTGCAAGCCAGGAACATAGCGAGGCTCTACTATCTAGGGAGCTGGGTGATACAGAAAGTTTCCCAGTTGCGCGGAACGGCCTTATCTTGCGCCTCGTTTCCCCCGTTGCTAAATGAAGTATGAATATGGCCACACAGTCGCTGCACTTAATAGCCGATTGCTATCGCAATTGTTGTTATCGGCGCCACTGGTTGTCACGACACATAATTAATTTTAATCGGGTGCAGTTTCCCTGGCTCGTAGCCAGGACGATTTGCTCAGTTCCGCGCACTATCTGGGTACTGTTAAACAGCATCATCAAACCGCAATTCTGGTTCTTGGTCTTAGAAAACGATTCCCAGACTTGCTCTGTAATTCTCGTGCCTCTTACACTTATTTCAAGTTGAGAAAATATAGAATAAATGAGAGAGATACAAAACTCAGCAGTACAGGAATTAATTGTAACTTCCAGAATGCAGCTGACTGTTAAGTAGCTTTCACTACTCATAAAATATCGGGTTTTTCTTGAATGATGCAGCTAGCAGCAATAAACTACTGGGGTTCCTTCTTAAATGTTTTTTCGATAATCGCGCATGACGTCACCGTTGCCCAGTGAGGCCTTAGATTCAACAAGTTGAAGAAAACAAGCATCTCTACATAGAGTGAACTAGGTCGAATGCTGTAGAGGAACTTAGGCTATCCAGGCGCTTAACATTCACGAAGCTTTCCATAGATTGCGGAAGGACAGTTTTTTCCGGAGGTTTAGTGGAAGACTTTCCAACAGCGAATTGAGAAGTCTATATTGTCGCATTATAGATTGTGAACCGGGATGATTTTAGACTACAAGTTGTGGATAGGGTTGTGTATACTTAAAGGTGGCTTACCGTAAGGGTTTACAATCTACTTTGCAACTGGGGATGTAGCTGAAAGGATAGGGGGTCAAATGGTAGAGGTAAAGGGAATTTGTAGTCAGGTTACGGATAGATAGATAGGAATAGTAAAACTTTCTACGAAATGCCAGTTTACTATGACATCATGATCTTCTACAATACAAGTCAACCCCGAAGTCTTGTAGAGACTTTGGGTGGATTGGTGTTGATAGCTACATTAGTACATTAGGACCCAGTAGGGCTTACCTTCGAGAAGATGTCGGTGCGTGGTGAAGTGAAGATTTGGCGTAGCCTCCGGCCGCAACAATACGCTTTAGATTCTCGCGCCCCTCAATAGTCACACCTATAAGTATTCACGGCCAAGCCCAAAAAGAAGGGGCCAACACTCGTTGCACCTAGGGACTTTTTACCTTTGATCAGCAGAAAAGCTTCTGGAACATTCCATCCGCCAGGTTGGTTTAAATCCAACGACCTGCTGATCATCCATTACTAACTACGGGGTTCAACGTCTAGAGTTGCTGCGTTTGGCATTCTTACTTGGTTAATGCTCCGAAAATATGCAAATTACGGGTTTCACGTCTAATGTTCCGCTATGTGGTTTCTACATCTTTTACCTCCACAAATTAATACTTTCAATTGTATAAAGAAACCTCATTCTATTAAAATTTCACATAAATTCCTAAAATAAATCAAGTTCCTTCACTACGCCAAAGCATACGCGACAATATACAGGAAGTTAATGAACCACACAGAAATATTTTCAGAGCAAGTGGAGATATTTTAAATATGTAATTTGAGATAAGAGACTTATTGTTATTGGTTCAAATGCGGAAGTTGCAGCTATAAGTTTCCAAAGCACCAGTACACCACTAATAATGATGATACCAGTAGAGTGCACAACATACGAAAATAAAGAGAACTCTAGAAGCAATCCCTCTAGCACAAAGGTTATGACATTACCTTTCAAATGAAAGGTAAACGAATTCAAGATTACTTCACTTATTTGTCATTTTTTGTTTATTTTTCTTCCTTTTTAAATATTTTGTCTTTTAATTTATGTATAGAAGTATGCATTTGACGGAGTAATTTCACATTTTCAGTGCAATCGATTACAATCGTCTCCAACAAAGGTTGAATCTTGCTTAATACTTTAACTTGCTGTACGTCTAATTGGGAGGTGGTTTAAAGAGTGAACGAACTTACATAAAATAAAAAGTAAATGCAACTCTTTAAGTACTATTAGAATTTAAGTATTAAAAAGACGAAGAAAAATTAACTACCTGACAGGAACCAAACCAATGAACCCTGAAACACCAATTTCCGGCGTTACGGATTGGACCACCGGAACAGCTGCTGAAACACCACTAGAGTAGGCTACACCATGCAAGAAGGCAGTTCATCGATGTTCAGTGTCACACTGGCAGGTGATAGTTTGATATTTGAAGCATTAAATCTTGAGAACGCCAATAACGATCTGCTAAGAATCGATATTTCTATACCCAGAAACAGTTTTAAAGCCATTCTAATCCAATAATTTTACCCACCTTGTTTAAATATCAACTTATCAGCATCTGATGCCAGTTAGGTTTAATGCAATTAACTATGTTATGTTTAGCCACAAACCATGCTTTGCCTACTTTAGTCACATCTACAATCGCTGAAGCTATTTCGCTGTAGTTCTTTAACATCCTGGATTAGCGTCATGATTTCTTTTAATCAAAAAGTTTTCAAAACAGGAAGCATTAATAATAACAGCAACAAAATAGCTAGATATGAAACAACATGAATCAATTACACTTATACTTCATTGTGAAAGGTGCTTGGAATGATGCACCTGTGAACACATAACTGTTGAACACTCAGTGGTTCTCTGCACCCGAAATATCGCAAACGTGCGCAGGATATTGCCCTCTAATTGTCGAGCGTACAACCTTTACCTTTAACTATATTTTAATATACCTAATAATAATTACTATTACTTGATAACAAATAAAAATAAACTTATTGTAAAATACCGCTTTATGGTGGGTAAACATTAATTTAAAGGCACAAAATATGTATTTAAATGTTAACATTAGAGCCACACAAGTTATAAGCCTGTCATCGTGCCTGCACATAATGCATTATGTTTCGCTTGTAATTTGGACTAAGGGTGTTCTTTGCATTTAACGTCCTTTAATCTGATATGTACATCTGACGGAGAGTGAATATAAGAAATAGACAATTAAAGGACTACCTTAGAGATTTGCACATTTGGAGAACCTCAGGATAGTTTTGTATTGCATTCAAATCACTTTCTCTAGGCACTGTCATTCACTTTCATTTAGCTTCTACAAAGTTTTATTACAAAAGCTTATTCTCTAAAGTATATGTTAATTAAGATGAAAGTTTGCAAAATAATTGCACTAAACATTTCCTTATAGGTAGTATCATATTTGAAATTCGATAGACAGATTCTGGCTTTTAAATGCCAATATACAAAAATACTAAAACTGAGAAAGTATTGAAAAATCCAAACCAGTAACAAAAAAGAACTTAGAAACGATCAGTGCCAAAAAGTGATCTGAAATAGGATGCCGGCAAAGTTGCAATACTAAGGACAGAAGATTCGCCTAAATCTTTTTTAAGGAGAAGACTAAGATATCTAATGTTGTTGCTTTTTGGCGTTATGAGCTTTATCTACGAGGCGTGTCCGTAAAATAAGGTCTCCAAGGTGCTGGAGCTGTGAGGAACGCTATTACGTGAGATCCGGCAATACTGGCGTGTAGCTTGGTTTCACCCCTCAAAATCTCCGCCACAAGGAACCCGTTGCAACCAGTTGTCTTGGCTGGACAGCCGTTTGCACTGCAGCTTCCTATCACTTCCGCCACCAAGTGCAAGTTGCGTGCAGTGATCCGTCTTTTTTTGAGTGCCAGGGCCACTATTTCATCGTCAGCTATGCGAAGTCCATGGGCCACATGTATGGACGTCAAAAACGTACGAAAGTGGGTCAGAGAGTTCAAAGACGGACGTACAGACGTCCATGACAAACAGCCTTCTGGTCAGCCTTAGGTTTCAGCCGAAACAATTGCAAAAGTGGAGCAAGAAATGCTTAAAGATTGATGTGTAACAGTTCTGGAGCTGTGCGAACTTATCCCTGAAGTCAGTAAGACTACGATTGACAAGATTTTGCATTATCGCAAGGTGTGTGCGAGGTGGATCCCCAAAATGCAATCCGAAGATCTCCTGGTTTAGTTCGGATGGGACATCCTCACTCATTCCCCTACAGTCCAGACTTAGCACCTAGTGACTATCATCTGTTTCCTGAGTTGAAGTCACACGTGGGTAGAACACATTTCCAGACCGACGATGATTTGAAAAACGAGGTTGAGCGCTACCTGCGCAACTTGGCGGGAGAGTGCTATGACAAGGGTATACAAAAACTGCCACAGCGCATGCAAAAGTGCATCGATCGCAATAGTGATTGCGTTGAAAAATAGCTGTAAGTTTCGCCTTTCCATCAATGTAACATTCATTGACAATAAACATGTTTTCTATATTAAATAAAATTGGAGACGTTATTTTACGGACACGTCTCGTATATTATGTTTATAATTTATACAAAATTCATTCACGATGAATAGTATTCATGTGTAAATGTAATTAGTCATGTGTAAATAGTTTGCACATATGACACAATCATAAAGCCCACCTTTTAAAAATTACAAAAAAAAAAGAACTTTTTTCATATAAAGGGTAGTTTAGAGTATAGGGGGACTTCTACAAAATTCATCCTTGGACGGTGCCGGAATTCAATGTAATGTTTGGACTTTATACAAATTTTCATTTTTGAAATGCGCATTCACACACACATAGATGGATATTTTTTTAAAGAAATACTTTTTGTTTACTCAATGGGACTCGAAATGAAATGTGAAATGTCATAATCTCATTTTTTGCTCGAGTAATTTCCTGTAGATATCATATGTGATAAAGAAAGTGAAACCAACTTAACAAGATAAATTTCCACAAGAGTTTAGAACTAAGGAATATGATGTCGTCACATTATCATTTCACCAATGAGTTGAGCAATTCCTAATCACTTAAAATATAAAATGTTGAGTCTCCAGTTTCTGGACATTCACGAAGACCAAGACTGGCGAAAATTTTGCGGAGCCCGCCACTGGTGTAACATGCACACACACACACACACACACACACACACACACACACACACACACACACACACACACACACACACAGGTACAAAGTGTTCTCTCCCACGTGTATGCACGAACAATATAAAGGTCCCCACACTCAAGCGTATACCTAGCCATCACACACCGCACAAAAGAAGAGTGAAACTTTTTTTTTTATTCAGGCCGCCAACGTGGGCACCCAGTCCACACCTAACATCTCTCATTGTGTGTATGTGTGAGGGTTAGAGAAACAGAATTGTTGCATACTTTGTTGGTCAGGTTGAATGGGGGGGGGGGCAATGTTACCATGGGAACCACTCTTTTGTTGTTTCCTAGTGGCGTCCATAGCATTGTCCGCGAGACAGAGTGAGAGCGCGAACTCGAACACACATCCCTTCCCTCCAGAGGCCGGCACAAGTGCTCTCCCTCCTCCCTGCGTTCCTGCCACAGGCATCGCGCACTCTTCAATATCACACTCTTTTCAAGAAACACACACACATATGTAACACTCTACCTTTGTAATATTCCGTCGGAGCGAGGCGCTTGAATGGAAGACTTGCTTGTGTGTAGGATGGAACCAAATTATATCGACAACGTCATGAAGATGCCATACAAGTCACCAGTTCAGTGGCGGACCCTTGTTTCAGGCAGTCATTCATGTGCATTTACAGAGCCTTCGTTTGGACGAGTGGCCATATGAACGGGAATATTCTTGGCCCCAGAGTCGACGCTGTTTGCTAGGAGAATCAAATATTCACAGACCCTAAAATTTCTCATGAAAATGATAACCGTTAACTTTCAATTTTTTCCACTAACAGTCATTAATTCTTCATGAACCATGTAAATAAAATTGTACTTTATCCACACAAAAAGTTAAACACGTTTTAATGTAGCTTTAGTAACGTTATCTTACACTCAACTGTTAAGTTGCAATTCATGATGAAGTTATCATATAAGGCTTTAATACTTTTAAGTAAAAAGCAGCAGTTAAAAGTCAAGATTTGCCAAGTTCTGTGCAAGCTTTCTCAGGGATTTCTTTGAGTTCGATGTACTTTTTCCATGTCATTGATTTTTCTTTCTAATGACAAGGTAATTTATCTTTAGTTTCTTAACAGAAATAGGTCGGTTTCCCTAAACTTATTCATAAGAACCGTTTCTTGCAAGGGACAAAAGTTGCTATTTGGGATCATGTCTACAAATTACTGTCTCCCTTCTCAAAAAGAGTTTATCACATAGCATCTCATCATACATGAAAATTCTGTTAGCTAAGGTATATGGATGTTTTGACATTATAATAGCATATAACAATGAAATATGTTCTCAAAGCATAGCAACTTCTGTAAAAAGACCACGTGAATTGCTTAGCACTGCCAATGAGCTACAGATATTCCTGTGAATAGAAAATTTAAAAACGAAAAGTCGGATAGGGTTTAAACTGTTTTCTCAAAATCCTATCTCACCGAAGTTAAACCTGCCAAACTCATGACCTATTTTTTCAGAAACTAAGATATCCGATTGAAATTTTATGAGGGGAAAATAAAACATTCATACTTATAACACAAGACATTGTAAAAAAATTGAATGTGCCGTTACAAAAATTATCAAAATCATTAAATAACTATGAAATATTAAGGCTGAAGTGTACAACAAATTATCTCAAGATTTAACGAAACTACAGGGAAATATATTTAAAAATAGACTCTATGATTTTCTAGTAAATTTTTCTTTCTATTCTATATCAGAATATCTAGAATTTTGTTCATGATGTAAATGAAACATGACAGAAAAGTATACACTTTTATATGGTGTGTTTAGAGATTAACCATATAACCAATGCTGTACCTTGAAGAATTGCAATCCTGTACTTAAAATTAAGATTTGTGATATTATATGTTGATTAATCAGTTAGCTCATATATTATATAAATAATTTATTTTGTTGTTGTATATTATGTAATCATGTGCGTGTTTATTTATTTTATGACATGACATCTATCTTGATTTCTGTAAATATGACGTATATGTTATGATATGAAATTTATCTTGATTTCTGAAAATTTGATTTACTTTGACTTTGCCAATTGCTGTAGCTTAATGGTAATAAAATAAATTAAATTGAACTGAATTGAATCGAACAATTTACAAAGAACAAATGTCTTTTAAGTTTCAAGATCTACTTTTATACAATAAGTTCCTTTAGTAAGGGAAATAGTGTTCTAACTATTGCATCTTTTGATTAAAGTGTACTAGGAATTACTGTTTTAAAAATAACTAATCAATTTTATCAATACCAAAGTAGGTCACAATATTAACTAAAACATTCAATTTAGCTAACTTTAATCATTTCTGGAAAAAATGGGTAATTTCTATCAGAAAATGTCTTCTCACATAAAGATGCAAAATAAGAAAACAAACTCACGTATGAAAGGGTAGAGCCAGATTGAAAAATGCAATGCCATAGCCGGGATTTGAACCACGGATCTTCTGGTTTCCGTCCAACCGCTCTAACCATTTGAGCTACTATGACCAACGTGCCAAGATGACATTAAATTCTCCAACTGACTCGTGTTTATTCCGGTAAACCACTTAGGAGTTCTCATAAACACATGAGACAACTACCTTAATGGCGACTTACTATACTGTAAGTACTTTAAAGCCCGGGATTTATAGTTCGGACCACTATTAGGTAAAATTAATGGAAATTAATTGTTCTTTTACACTAACCATGTGTAGGATGCACTATGGAAGGGTAGAGCCAGACTGAAAACTTCAATGCCATAGCCGGGATTTGAACCACGGATCTTCTGGTTTCTGTCCAGCCGCTCTAACCATATGAACTACTCTACCCTTTCATAAGTACGTCCTACACACGGCTAGTGTGAAAAACAATTAATTTCCAAGCTCACGTATGTTCAGAAAGAAAAAAAAATAGAGTCCAAAACACGAAGGTGTACCATTTTAAAAAGTACATTTATAATACAAATTTTGTTCCTGCTTTTAGAAAAACGTATTAAAGAAGTTTCTACAACTATTAATGCTGGATAAAAGTTTAAAATGTCATTTTGTGAGGGTTTTTGCAACTTGCATATTCTTTTAAGTTCCTATGCTACGACACGGAGATCTTTGAAAAAAAAAAAAAAGCTCCACATCATATAAACTATTCTTACGTGAAAAACCGTTTATCTTTATTTCCCCAAAAATTGACTGTAAGAATTTGTACTTTATTACCTAATTTCTGAGGTATTCGTTATACAAAATTAGTATATGATCTCGGATATCCGGCTGTTGCACCTTTGATAAACCTTATTGACATAAAAGTTGTGAAATACACTGTGGGAATAAATACAAACATCTTCTTTTACTTCCATTTGTGATCGTTTACAACAGCCTTCTTCCACGAAGTCTCATGCATGTTGTGGTTACTGGTTCCATCTATTCACAAAAGTCCATGAAGCCTTCACAACAATAACAAGCTTATCTGTGGTGAGTCTCACCTTTCGATTTCACAGAAACTTTCATACAGAAGGTAGCTGCTTAAGGGAAGTAAGCTTGCAAAGGTTTGGAAAGGGAGGTTATTGAAGATCGGTTTTAACGTTCCTGTAGTTCGATACATGTTTTTAGGCGCTTTACTCGCTATCTCTTGTTTGTCGTAATATCATGGAAACAGTAGCACTTTCTGCCATTCGTTTTTCTGAACAGCTGACTATCACTAAAACCTGCTGTCTTTTCTGTAATATGCCACAGAAGTAATTGCACCCAAGAAATTTGACGTAATGAAGCTACTACTGCAGACGTTTATCTCGCTTAAAACGAAGTACATGCACCTCCTGTTTCAGGAAGATAATTTCGTCCCAATGCGCGACGATGTCCTCTCGACATATTCGAGGATACAACATACTGGTCTTCTTCAGTAACTCATTCCTGTCTGCTGATTACATCCAAAGGATCATAACGCGAGTCTTAATAAAATTGCCATTCTGTTTTGCTCTCAACTGCTCTAACGGCTTTTGCTAATTTTCTCACATAATTCGTTAATGTATAGTGCTTTTTATTTTATTATAGATACACGAAAATGGCTATAAGAATACTAATAAGGAAGCTGATGATGGTGGTGAGTATAATGATGATGATGATGATGGTGATGATGATGATGATGATGATAATAATAATAATAATAATAATAATAATAATAATAATAATAATAATAATAATAATAATAATAATAATAATAATAATAATAATAATAATAATAATAATAATAATAATAATAATAATAATAATAATAATAATAATAATAATAATAATAATAATAATAATAATAATAATAATAATAATAATAATAATAATAATAATAATAATAATAATAATAATAATAATAATAATAATAATAATAATAATAATAATGATAATAATAATAATAATAATAATAATAATAATAATAATAATAATAATAATAATAATAATAATAATAAAAAATTCCATATGTGTGATGTTTATTGTTGTTATTATTAATACCTTTATATAAGAATAACTGAACCACTTACTATGAACCTTTGTATGCTATATCTGAATTACTTCCTTAAAAAGGTATATGCACTGAAATTATAGGTATATACTATATATTGTAAATATATAAGCTGCATTACACATTACGTGATAAGTAGAAAGGTAATTGTGAGAGCTGATTAAGAATTGCACGCTACATGCTGGACTAGTAACTCCACACTCGTTCCATAATTTTTTTTTAAAAAACGACTACACTACGGCACTTGAGCGTCAATATGCATGCCCCTATTGAGAAGCAGAGACTCTGGATCAGAGAGAGTACCCAGGATGGGTGATCAGTGCAGAGTTTTTTTTTTAATTTACGTCCTCCAACGTTAAGTCATATCGGACGGTGAATGAATTGGAGGAAAATGATGCTCAAATGATTCCAGGGTCCATGGAGCTTAGAGTTACCCGACATTCGTCTTGAAGGATAAGAGAAAACCCCGGACAAAACCTTATCCAGATAACTCACCCTGACCGAGATACGAACTCGGGACCTCTTGAACGTGAGACAGACATGAAGTAGATGACTTAGAAAGGTGAAATGAATAAAAGGAACGGTGATAATGAAGCAATTGTTGTTATGATGGCGGTGGAAACCGGATTTCCCGGAGAAAATCCGTACCTGCCTTGGTGAAAGTCTAACCGCTCGGCCACGTTGCAGCCTGGGAAAATAAACAATTTCGAAAAATATCCCATGTCAAGATGACTTCCATTGCGAGGATTACCTTTAATATTTTTGTATTGCATTTTGAAGGGCACCTTATAAAAATCAGTTTGATCATATATGTGTGTGTGTGTGTGTGCGCGCGCGCGCGCGCGCGTGTGTATGTGTGTGGAGGTTTTCTAAAAATACACTGTTTGTTCAAAGATGCTCAAAACATGTAGATATTTCTGGTGAAATCTCGATATCAAAATTTCGAGTGAAAACAGTACAGGAGCTGTTACGCCACTTAAACATGGCCGAAATGGAACCAAAACTATTGGTCGAGAACGTTAAAGCACTTGCTCATGAATCCCACCAGGCCTTCCTCCCTCACTGAACCTTTGATCAGGTTTTTTTGTCAGTCCCCATAACCGGCAAGTGCCGCTAAGGTATGTCAAACTCAGGCGTGTTAAACTCCATTCAAATCTTCTGTCCTAATTATTTCTTTTCTGTAATGTCATATGTAATAAAAACAGGCGTTAAACACTACTAAAATATAGACGGATTCATATCCTTTACACATGCACCTGTAAAAGCACGCAAGTAAAAATTTAGAAAGGGGAAATTTCTCTAAGATTTCTGAATATGACAATTGCTATTTTTATCATCGTGGCTATTTAGTGTCATAAAATTTACGATGGAAATGAAAGTTCATTTCTCGTTCTAGGCAAAAACCTTTAAGACGCCATAGCCAACAACTTCATCTCTAGCTCCGGTTTCCAATCTAAGACTCTACTCCGCCGACTTTGCAACAATAAAGACAACCGCTTCATCGTCGTCTCCACCGCCACCTCATCACAGCAGAACTTCTCTTCCGATAACAGCAACTTTATGCAGTCACCTCATTTCATAGGTTCCTGAAGAAAGCTTTAACAACAAAACATCTCCCTCCAGGAACACTTAACGACACAAACTCAAAATCTTTTGCTTAAACATACTGAACAATTATTCAACTACCAGAGCGTCTACTACCTCAGGGACCGTTGTTTCCTCGGAATGAACGGAACCAACACAGCCTCCAATCATGTGCCAATCCAGCCGTCAGCACTGATTTTCATGGTCTTCTCGAGACCAGTAAACCAAACACAATAATCCACAGATAATTTTGATGATTAAAGTTGATGTTTAACTCCCATGACACCAGTCAGAGCCTGGGTCATACCTGGTAAATTATTGTCCATTCTGCCCTTCCGCATCAGTATGATCCATTACAGTTAACCTGTGGTGCTTATGCGGAACCTCGCTGGTCTCCTAATATTTGTATCAACAGCTTTATTTCTTTACAAAATAGAAAACGATTCGCCACTATATCTCTCCAAAGCGTTTCTTTTCCTAACATCCTTGAGATTATGTATGAGAGCTCAAGGAAGGTTTGAACCTGTTGATGGAAGTGATCTTGTTTAGAGGACTAATGCCGTTACGGACGTCATAAGTCGGCTCCACCCTGTAGACATGCCATGTATGTGAGAGACAAGGATGGAGCTTGGGTATTTGGTCCATTCATTAGTTGGATAGTTGCACGGTAAGAGAGTGGGGAGGAAGGCAATGTCCTGGCAGTCGAAAGGGAGCATGGGATGGGGTACATGCAATAGAAAAGAGGTCTTTTCCTCCAGAGTTGAGAGGGGATTCCTCGCGGAGAGGGGTGCATTGAAAGTTTGATTTGATTCCGAACAATGAGGAAGGTTCTGCCCCGGAGACCATCACTACTCGGCTGAGTGGGTGAGTGAATCAAAAGGAAGTCAAATGAGAACAAGTGCAGTCATTACGAGCTGAACAGGGACGGCAATGATGCTGCTGTACCAGGAGAAAGTGGATCCTATGGTCGGTCCACATCTCCTCCTTATGAGCCTACTTTCCTTATTCTCCAGTACTGATAGTACACATACCGAAGTTTGATTATCAGTGACAAATATTTAGTCATTAAGAACACATTGTGTACATACAGTTTCGAATGTTCTAACTCAGGATTCACAGTTCACAAAAAAATGTCCAGTGAACTTGAATTTTATCGACGCACATTATCCTCTCATGTACCTGATAGAATCTGGTTTCACCAGTGTTTCTCCCTTCCCTATTTACGTTACTTGAGAACTGTGTACCATTTTTTTCCCTTCCAAAAACAATCGAGTAAAGCGGCTAAAAGTATACAGTCAAAATGAATACGTAGTTATGTCACGAATATATAGTTATACAATGACAATAATCCAAGAAAATGCAAAGTTAAATTTCAAGACTGCAGCAAAGTATTTTGCCACTGAGAGAGCTATATTGTAGAAAAATTGAATAAAATTACATTCACAAAGGAAGATTAACTGCGATTTTTGTTTTCTATTTTACTATGGTATTGTAAGTAGCGGAGGTACTTATGGCATCTAGCCCAAACATTCCATCCTGAGAATTAGGGGCTTTCTGAATTTACAAAAGACGTTTTAATTTTCTCTTTATCATTGTATATAATGTAAATACTAATCTTTGTAAATTTCTATCACTAACAAAGGATATCGAGCCTTATCATAGGCAATTTTTTCTTCATCCTTGTAGATACTTGCTTCTAAAATGGAGAGGATGTCATCTTTTTGAATTGTTGCTGAAGTTTATTCTTTGTTAAGCATTCAGTAAAAGTGATGTTTCTGCTGAAGACTTTATTCTTTCTGCACCGTTCCCATTTCTTAAAATAGAAATGTATTTTCTGGGTCACCAATGAACGGTTTGTTAAATTCTGGCTTTTGAGATAGGAATTGTTCTCTTTCGCAGAATTTTGGATTAGTTGTGCTGGGATTGTTCCGTAACACTGGATGAGATAAAATCCTTTTCCGAGAATATAGCAAGGTTGAAGGGGTGTAAGCCTCACACGCACTCGTTGGCATAGCAACAATCATTCAAACAAGATCATCTGATGGCAACACACTGGACATGAAAAGCAAGTGGTTGGGATATGTTCGATTGAATTCCAGTCTTTCATAATCTTGTCAAGATCTTGCTCATGCATTGTGTGCAAAGCTTATGTAACAGGATAACCGAGCTGCATGAAGAAAGCTACAAAGTGATGTTTAGCTGTTTCAGTAAATGCCTTTTTTTTCTCGTAAATTCTAACAGAACTTTTTCGCTAACAATTAAAACACAACTATAACAAAGTCGAATTAATCAGATTTCACAACTGATAGGAAAAAGAATTTCTCTCGTCTTTGGGAGTGCACCTTTTGCTACATTTAGCCTAACTGGTAAACCTAAGAGATAAACAAAGGCTAACTGCACACAAACCTGTAGATCTCATTAAAACACCGATTTTTCTTATATTTTTTAGGGTATAATAATTTCGGATGTGCATATTCATTGTTATTGCTTTAAGTTGCTAAATACTTCATAGAGTTTTAGAATGTTAATCAGCTAATCGCTTTTTTCTCCCATGATGCTATAAAGGGAACGAAATTTGTTGACTCTTAGGCCTCATTTTCGGTCTTTGTTGTGTCTCTTGTTATGAAAAGATTGCAGAATTTCAAAGGCATCACACAACCACTTGTAACTCTGATTCTAGCTTAAGCGTCCTGCAATAAGTCACATATCCAGAAATGTGCAATGAAGTCATTTTTGCAAATAATCAAAAAGATAAAATAGGAAGCTTGTGTAGCAATTGCTTGTAGAAAATTGATACTGTTGATTATATCTCGGCATTTGTTTGTATAATACTGCAGTTAAATACGCTAATCGTATAGAGTACATAATTGCCAGTTTTCATAGTTTTTCGTAATTGAAAAAGTCTATTATGCAACGAGAATTGTTTTTGAGGTCTTTTCAATATTAATTTCATTGTTATTGTTATTGGCAGTTATTTCAAAATATATTTAATAGACTTAATAGTTAAATTAATATTTCGTACTCTATTCCAAAACGTCACTGTTAACAACGTGCTTAAGAAAGTTTGTACTACTGACATTCCTTTCCTAACGTCATGATGATATATATAAGGGCGCTCAACTACGGCGGTCATCAGCGCCCTTTAAAAAACTAGTCATGGCAAAAGCCAGATATAAAACTTTCTAAAAACTATACAAGTGTAACAAAACCTATAACAAATACACGTACATATAAAACATCAATCAAAACCTACTAAAAATTCACTATATCCTAAACTCTAAACTAGACAAGAATCTAAAAACCTTCTGCACGGGTCTCCACGCACGGCCTACACGTGGGTGGGCCTGTTGACCGTCTCCCTCAACCACGAAGAGGAGCCCACACGAGGGAGACTGTTGGCTCGGGACCCCGGGTGCGCCAAACCCGTACCTACCGAAGTAGGCCCCTGGGGGGTTTCCGAACGTCAGCAGTTGTATTTCGTGTACTAATAAAATGGCTTATATAATTATACTGAATAATGTTTGAAATCCAGTATAGGATTTTAACATATTTAAAACAGAAACTTATTAAAAGTTTATTACAGAGTTGATGATAAAGAAATAATTTTTACAATGACACACCTATGGAATCTAGTAAATTTAATATATACCTAGCGTATGGGATATAGCTGTCTGATGTTTCTATAGTTATATAATGTGAAAATGTGTTTTAAGTGGTAAAGATCATGCCTACTTCAGTACTTAACATTACTGATTTTGATTGTATGAATGCAGATTTAGAAGTTGTGTGTTTTTTTTTACGTCCTTCAACGCTAAGTCATATCGGACGGTGAGTGAAATGGGTGAAATGATGCTGAAATGTGTCCAGGGTCCATGGAGCTTAGAGCTACCCGACATTCGTTTTTAAGGATAAGGGAAACCCCCGGGTAAAACCTTCTCCAGGGAACCCACCCTGACCGAGATTCGAACTCGGGACCTCTTTGTGAGTCAGACACGCTACCATCTACGCCACCGAGGCGGGCAACTTGTGGTCTTATTTGCTTTCCTGTTTTATGTTTTCCAGTGCCTGCTGTCTAGAGCTCCAATTGTGGTTTTAACCTGCCAATACTTTAAAAGAGCTAGAAAGTTATATATTTTGAAGGATACCCAGTTTGGTATCGTAGTATGAACGTGAAAACAAATCTATACTTCTATACTGGAGATTTATTGAAAAATCGATAGCACACATGGAAATAAGAGTGATCAATTTCCAATTTTATACAGAAAATGTATAACTTCTGCTGAATTTCAAAGTTACGGTTTTATGAATATTTAAGATTTCCATTTTGTACAGCGAATGCCAAAATACTCTCCGCACAAAAGGCTCGGTGTAGAGAGATAAGCGCGGTTTGTGTACACAAAGAGACGGCGAATAAAGATAGCGGAGATAAAGGACTTGCCGGCACAGATTAAGTTACGCTTCTGGAAGGTTCGGGTTTCGTTTAGTGACAGAACATTCAATGTCTTGTTTATTCCAGAAATATCTAGTCAGTATTACAGAACAGTCTCGAATTATGAATGAGGTATTTAAGGAAGCGACGACTTGCCAAGGGTCAGTCGCACACAGATGTTGTAAAGTGTTGATGTTGTAAACAGATGTAATCAGAACGCTGGTAGATTGTGATTGTGATGTGACGTGATCACAGTAATCACTGATAGGTATATCAGGTACTTCAAAACTCATTATGTGGAGTGATTCGTGAGCTAATCTATGTACAAATACTCCAATAAGTATTCGTCTAATCATCTCACATAGAATATAAGAAGCACAATCAGAAAAATATAGATAAAAAACGAACAATAACTATTTCCTTACATTGGTTGATACCTAGATTTAAAAATAAAACACAATTTGGGTTCAGATATTGCTTAATTAGTGAACAGCTCTACGTTATTTAAAATCATGTCCCATTTGATGTCAATATTCGTCTAGTGAACAAGATCTCAGGTATGGTGCCTCGCTGTCACACACTCCTTCCCTTTTCTTATTCAGTTGTTTCATCCACTTCGTTGACAGTTCCATCTCTGTTTTCAAAGCCATTGACTGCTATTTAAGTAATATGGGTCGAAAACATCGTAAAACTGCAAAAGAACAGAGAGACATTTGCATCAAGTTATTTGAAAGAGGAAATTTTTTTTCAAGAAATTGAAGAAACAATTGGAAGACATACCATTACAGTGTAGACTATTATATATAGGATTGATCAGAACAAAACTTACGAAAATATATCAAGAAGTGGTCGTCCTGCAGTTCTATCCCAAATGGAGAAACGACAGTTACTTATAGAAGTCAAGAAAAATCCTAAAACAAGTGCTCCAAATCTTGCTATTGCAGTTCAAACACACACAGGAAAGTCCATTTCAGCACAAACTGTAAGAAAAGTGCTTTTTGGAGCTGAGTATGGAGGCCGAATAGCCGGTAGAAAATTATACATCAGTAAAATCAACAGAAAGAAGCAAGTTGCTTTTGCAAAAGAACATAAATACAATGGGTTTGATTTCTGGAAGAAGGTTGTATTTACTGACGATAGTCAATTTGAGCCCTTTAAGCCAAAAGGGCGAGAAATAGTGTGAAGAAAAAATAATTGTGAGCTTGAGGAGAAAAATATAACAGCTTCAGTTAAACATGGAGGTGGTTCCGTACTTGTCTGGGGCTAAATGAGTGCAAATAGTTTGGGGGAATTGTATTTTATTGATGGAATTACGAACCACAAGGTTTATATAAACATTCCAAAAAAAAAAAAAAAAAAAAAACACATGTCCAGAAGTGTGAATAATATGGGTCTTTCTGAGGATTATATTTTCACACAAGATAATGACCCAAAACATACAGCTCTAGATGCAACGCTATGGTTGTTGTATAATACTCCATGATGGATGCCGACACCACCGCAATCCCTAGACATACTAAATTCAATACTGAATTTGTGAGGTATACAGGACAAAACTATCGGAAATCATAAAAATATGTAATAAAAGGGATCTAAAGAGGAATGACGTAAAATTACAGTGTAAACAACACAATCTTTGGTGAAATCCACGCCAAGGAGAATGTAAGAGATTATAAAGAGGAATGAAGGGCCTACTAAGTACTAACCACAACATTCTACACCATTTTCAGTTTGCAGATGAATACTTATTCTGCATCCTATATTGCATATATTTACTTTTGAATGTTTAACTATATTTAGGCGAATAGATCCTATGTGTTTCTTTATTGTATTCTCTTTTGCACTCTTTTGCACTAATCAATAAATTAGACATGTCCCTGCTGTACCTTATTCTGACGATTTTCCACTATCCATACATCCTTAAACATAAACTCATGCATTAGACGAATACTTTTTGGACTAACTGTATATGAACAAACCAATAAGAACAGGTACCTACATTAAGTAATATACCTAAAACCGAGGTACCTGTTCGTTGGATCAAGAATAATTCGCAAACATGTCAATTGATTACTGAAAATTTATCTTGCCAAATAACGGGTTAAAAGCTTCATTCCTCAGTCTGGTCTTGGACAAACATTTGATGCTTATTAAATATTCTTCAATGTAACTTGCATTTCACACTAATTATTACATTTCAAATTCCTTGTCCTGAAAAAGAAACAAGCAAAATTCTCAAATGAATAAAAATACGTTAAAATAGAAGTAACTTGTACTTTAGAACCTGTAATGACCCTTCGTTATTTTTAAGAATGCATTTGCCTCTTAAAACTCACTATGTTAGATACAAATCTGTATTGGAACGTACCTGAATGTAATCTGTGTTTAAATTATATGAATATGTTAAAAGTTCTATAACTAAAAATTGCTGTTAACGAATTGCCAGTAATATGCAACATAGCGTTAAGTTAAACAATACAAAATTAATTACAAATTGCATTATAGTACAACCAATATTGTTCAAATTATATATCATGTTACAATTTACATATGAAAACAGCGTATAGTTTATTAATCCAGTAGGAGAGTGGGAAGAAGAATCGTCCATTTATGACTTCGCTCCCATTTGATCGAAACCAAATAGCTATATTTGTTATTATATGTGATTATGTAGTGGTTAAATTGCTCCCGGAAATCGGATAATTACCTGAGAGGGTCTAACATAACAAACTTTTAACAAGAATATCCAGTTTTAGAAAGCTTTTTTGATATGTGCTTTACACTTTGGTCATGTGAGTAAAAACCAATGTATGTCACTGATAACAATGAAACCTTTCGAGTATTTATTTACCTAATGCGCTGTCACCGAGCGGGATGGCTCAGCTGGTTTCGTCCGTGGCACGCATTCGGGAGGTCTGGGTTCGATTCTCGTTGCGCCCTATCTGACCCATGGATTTGGGGGGGGGGTGGTCTTGGATCGCCAGGTAAATGCTGGGCAGGTTAACTCCATTCCCCGAATTTCCTGTCCGGCCATTTCGCCTCCATTATCATTTCACAACTTTTCTCATCTGGTAGTCTCTTTCTGGCTAGAAGTGTCGGCGAGAGTCTCGGCGCTGCATGGCAGGATAATATGCTCCTGGTAAACACTTCGTCCTCTGGTAGGACGTTTCAAGGCTACGGTGAGTGGCATGCCGTTTGTACTGGCCTGCCGGGGAGTTTCCAACTGGTAAAAAGTAGGAACACTGTCCTCTGCACTGTCGTGACTCTGGGTCGCTCACCTTTTTCTCCTCTCACCTCATACTTCCTCCCGGGGATGCTCCACTTGGTGGCATAGCTACAATAGATCAAGACTGATCGAAGTGCCTAATCTCCTCCGTGTTACTCCTTCCATCCTATCCTTCCTACTCCGGTGATCCTAACGTAATTATTACTATGTTAATTTTACCAAACTATTTCCACAGTTCTAGTAAACGGTTTTAATAGAAGATTTGGAATCCCTGACAATCTTATGAGTTAAGTTATATTTGGCTGGCCCCGTAGCTCAGTCGGTGGAGCACCTGCCTACCGTGCTAGGAATTCCGGGTTCGATTCCCGGCGATGAGAGTAGGGATTTTTCTCCGACCAAGATAATTCCTGATCTTCTCCAGAGTCTGGAAGCATGAATGGGAGTGTGAATGTGTACGTGATCTCATGATTACAAAAAAAGCAACGAATACGAGTTAACACCTTCGATATTTTCCAAAGGAGAACGGCCGCCGATATGACCATTGGAGTTAAATGGAACGAAAAAAAAAAGAAGTTATATTTTTAAAATGGAGAAAAGCTATCAACAAGTTTAAAATGCAGAGTTTTTAGTCGCAGCAGCCCTTCAAAATATCTAACTAGGGCTATAAAAGTAGAGTAACAATTTTAAGTTGTATTTCTTAAATAAAGGTTAAAGTAACTCCCATAAGGCGATTTAGTAATAACGTTGATGTTTATTATGCCTTATCTCATACTGACTGGAAATATGGAATACTACTGCAATAAGATGTATCAATATCAACAAGACAAGTGGCATGAAAGGTTTTTGTGCCATTGTTATTTATTAATTGCGTTGATACGCAAAAACGAATGTTTTTTAAAATAGCAGTCAATTTAGTCTCACTTATTTACTTAGGTTACGCTTAGACTTTTCTTCTCCTTCAACGGATGATCATTCTTTTTGTTGACTTAGAAGCCAGTGTCTTGAGTCAGTAGCCTTTCGAGGAACGAACACTTCGGAGTATTGCATATCCAGAATGTGTGATGATAGAAAACTGAGACAAAAACCTTCCATTAAATTGGTCGCACCTCCCATTCATTACCCCCAAACCATGTGTGTGTAGTGTTTAACGCCCGCTTTTACTACATACGGCACCGCAGACGGTGACACTGATGATACATGAGATGAAGATGGAGCACCGGTGGACAGGAAATGGTGGGGGAAACCGGAGCTACCGGAGAAAATCCGCCCCAGAGCCGTATTGTTCACCACAAATCTCACTTTTGCGGTCGCCTGGGATCGAACCTGGGCCGCCTTGGTGAGAGCCAAGCGGTCTAACCACTGAGCCACGGCGCAGCCACCCCCATACCAGTTCACTTCTCTGCCTGTTTACTCCCGAAGAAGAAAACGTTATTTTGTATGATGATTGTGCTGTATTTTCTTAGTAAGTAGTTAACCAAAATTATCTCATGAGCAAATGCATGACTTTTTTTTTATTTGTTCCATTTATACCCGGCCTTTAACTCCAATGGTCATATCGGCGGCCGCTCTCCTTTGGAACACACCGAAGTTGTTAACTCGTATTCGTTGGGTTTTTAATTATTACATCACGCACACATTCGCACTCTGGGGAAGATGAGGAATTATCTTGGTCGGAGAAAAACACCCACCTCCACCGCCGGGAATCGAATCCGAGACCCCTAGCACGGCAAGCAGGTACTCTACCGACTGAGCTACAGGACCAGCCATATATGACTTATTTGTATGATTAAAAGATATATTCTTATGCTTCATATTTTAAATGACAGTATTGGTAGAATATGATACATTCACATGCCCATTATACCATCATTATATTAATTTGTATGAAATAATATTTGTAATAGTAGATGAAATGCTATTCCTATAATTTCATGCCCAGAAGTAATGTTGTCAAAATAAGCATTTGGTTCTTAGGACCTCTCGGATCTAAATAAATTAATGAAACAAATAACACGAAGCAGTATATTATATGTAAGAAATGCCTGCCTCGGTAGCGTAGATGGTAGCGTGTCTGCCTCACATTCAGGAGGTCCCGAGTTCGAAGTTAGGTCAGGGTAAATATCCTGGATAATGTTTTTTCCGGGGTTTTCCATTATCCTGATAAGACGAATGTTGGGTAACTCTAAGCTCCATGAACCCCGTACTAATTTGAGCATAATTTCAGCCATTTCATTCATCGTCCGATATATCTTGACGTTGGAGAACGTAAATTACAAAAATAAAATAAAAAATAAAAAAATGTAAGAAATAAATATTTTATGGATATCTCTTAGGTTCGGTTGAAACGCCAAAATTAAACACGATAAAATCTAAAGATTTACTCATGGTGGTATTTTATCATTCTTTAACACCCACTTGATATTTATACATTATATGGACAACAGTGGTAAACATCTAGCATATCAGGTACTCCAAAATTTCACCCTGACTTAGTCATTAAATTCAAATGGTCCAGGTAGATAAGTAAACAATAAATTTGCTTTAAAACTGAATGCAAGTGTATAAAAACTACTATAACATTCTGACCAAATGGTTTGAACATAATGACTTGTAACAGATTTAATAATTTAACACTTTGATAATGTATTATTTGCGTGTGTATTGTACTTTCAGGTGAATGCATTGTATGTGTACATGTTGTATGGTAGTTTAATAGTCATCTACAAAATAAACTAAATTCTAGGATTCCCTACCTAGATCATCTAAGTAACTAGTAGATATAACCCCTACATTTAAGCATATTTATAATATGTTCATCTACAGCTATCAATTAAAAACCACACCTTCTTAAGCATACAGAACAAATAAACAAGAGCACCAGCCTTCAAGACTGTGGTGAACAGCAGGGATATTTCCATTATAAGCAATACTGTAACCCGGGATACAAATAAACACACCAATACATACACCAATCAGAATGGGATGTCTCATAGTAACTGAACAAATACAAACACAGTTGCGATGGGTTCTAAGGTCATTTGTTTCGTACAGGGGTGGGGTCACGGCTACATGCAGTGACTTGGAGAACCTCGACAAGGCAGGTCAGCCAGAGTGCAGGGGTCGGGACCGTAAAAACCACACGATACTTCTCCACACAAACAGGTGAGTACTTACATCTTTTTTAGAAAATAGTTTAGTGTATCATCCCTAAAGGTGTCTTATTTTAGGCCACTATATCCTGGTTTACTCTTATGTATAATTAAACCTTAACTTGTTTCGCCGAACTAAGATGTATAGGTTGTAACACCAAGAATATTGTATAATTTTAATCATGGAAGTTTCAAATTATATGTATCTTGTAACTTCTCTAATAATTAATGCCCATTTTTATATACTCTTAGAAATTTAGAATTTAGGAGCTTGTTATGTGCGTATTGTAGTATACACGAGTAATCCCAGATCGACCCATTTAACTGCAGTCATTCTCAGACGTTTCAAAACAATGAAACAGACATATATGCTTAAAATTAATAATTATAAAGGAAAAGTAGTAGTTATTTGATAATCGAATAGATACTTCCATTCTCATCCCTTCTCTGTTTATACTGCACTCCGGGGGTAGTGTTGCTGAAATTCTATTTGGCGCAGACCCCAAATATGAAAGATTTTGACGAATGCTGTCGCATTACATAATTTTTTATTAAAAATACACTTCATTTGCGTATACGTGGTGCAACGAGTGTGTGTTTTAATATTTTTAGGAGCTATTGGTGTTTTAATTCATATAAATTTATTTATTAAGCATACTTAACAGACAGAATTATGCAATACAAGTGTCGATTTGTTTCTTAAACTCATATACAATAATTTCTTTATCCGTTAATTCTTCCACTTGTGTTACGGCAATTGTTTTCAACGATATATGAAATTAAACAACGTGGTTTTAGTTATATACAAACTGCAGAAACAAATTCATGAATGGATTTTTGTAGAAGCAAAGTTACGTTACGTGTAAGAAATTTTGTGCACTTCCAACGTCGAAAAATACAAGAGTATGAGCTCGAAAATGCTCAGATTATGACAAAAGACTGTGTAATTCACTTTTAAGGAGTTTTTTTTTTTTTTTTGCCACCTTCCTTTTTTTTTTCCAGTAATAAAATGATGTAAAATATAATCCGAATGAGGGCTTAATAGGTTATATGCAGAAAGTATTTGCATATAAATCCTTAGAGATGTTTTTAAAGTCTGCATCTTTGTGTGTAAAGAATTATTACAGAATAACAATAAAATTAAAATCATATCTATCTACTAGAGAGATGCTGAGTATAAATATTTCATTAAACATTTGGTTATTTATAAAGGCGTATTTTGAATTTTTGCTTCTCTTAGGTTATACATACATATGCTCACGCCCATAACCACATAAAATTTTCTAAAGATTCAGCGTTTCAGGTGTAATATTAGAACTGTTCCAGTGAAATATCATTAAGTCAGTCATAGAGATAGTAAAACATTGCCGAAATTATTAGTAATATTTTTACATTCCACCCAAAAGGTCGATATCCAGATTTAATGAAAAAGTTTTAGAATGGGGGAACAACTATCAAACGATGCATTTAAGTACAAAACGTTCCAAAGATATGACAGAAAATTTTCAAGAAAATCCCTTCATTCCAAAATATCCTATACATGAAAAGATTTTAATTGTTTATATCCTCAAATGGCTGGAGCAATTATTATTGAAATGCTTGTGCTATTTACATAAATACATTACATCTTTAAGTTTTTGTGAATAGCCTATGAAGTCGACTTCGCTCGAAATGACTATGTAACTAGCAAATCAATGGAGAACAGAATATAAACCTCTTTAAAATGTTCATTTTATTTTGAATAAGATTTATAGTGCCAGCCATTTCGAAGATGTTACCCTATTCTTTTCCATAGGATGTCATTTTTTGAAGTGGTAGTCATTCATTATTTTCTCGTAATATTGTTAAGAGAATATTGAGGAAGTCAATCGGAGTCAGTCTCAAATCTGCAATACACACACTGGTTTGTTCACTGCAGTGCTTTCCTATGCCCTGTTATGGTTTTCATGTTTAACATATATAAAATTCCTGAGAAGTGATAGTATCTTTGAAGCTACATGGAACACAGATAAAAATGTTGTTAAAAATTAAACTATTTCGTATTTAAAATACGAGTATATTTAATCTTTCCATCAAATTTTGAAATGCAATAGCTTCTGTGCTTAAAGATTGAAGCATTTTCCTGACATATCAAGTTGCCAAAACATTGAGCTACAAATGCCTAAATACTTTATTGTACCTTTTGTAAATATTCAACCAGTGATTTTAAAATATAACTTCGTGACAACTTCCATAAGTTACGATAAATTTTATGAGACAATATTTTTGTTTATATTATACTATTTAAATTATAAATTTTGGCTTGGAAAAATATCCATTAAATTCGATGATAAGCATCGAACTGTTGCATGGAACTGCAATGTACACTTTTAGAAGATACAGCCAAATTTTACTCTTCTAAGTTAAGTAGCCCGTGAGAAAAGATATGCTATTTGTCAAAAGAGTGACTAGAAAACCGGTTTCTAAGTGAATTAAAAAGCTAACAGTGCTGTCAATTGAGCCAACCAAATTATGAAATAAATGAATTACCTATGTTTATCTCCCCTAAAGAGAAATTTATTATGTATGCTAGGAGAGGATATTATGAACAATTGCCTTGCTACCTTGTCAGTAAATTATTAAATGCCCTTCAGTTTGAATAATGAAACGGTACGTCAACACAAGATATTTACTTCGGGAAATCTCCATCCGGTTCGAAGGTTAAATAGACCGAAGTTCTTTTGTAAAACAAACAAATTCTAATGAAGGCGGCTGTGTGAATGAACTGAATTTTGCCATAAACATACATTAATCTACGAAGAATTTGTAAAGTCTAGATTTCTATCTCAAAGTATAAACATTCTTGTACACGCTGAAATACGAAGTAATTACGAAATGGCGATGTTTTCATATTAAGCTCAAATGTTCAGTAGTTTGTCGTTTCATTCGTTTTCCTTTAAGTATGAAAAAGATTCAATACTAAGTTACGTGTTTATTTTAATTATAAAAATACTGCAATAACAGATTAATGCAAAATTACCATTTTCCACAATTTAAACCATCTTGAGGAATTTTATCGCATGCCGGATAGACGTATATGGATATGAGAAGAGCAAAATTAAAATTTTACCTTAGAAGACTCTCAATTGTCACGCTTGATAATTTTTTCAACCGATTGTTTCAAAATCAAAATTAACAGAATCATTAGCTTTTTCAACGTATTCGAAGTTTTCTATCTCTAGAATTACTGAACTTTTTAATCTACTCTTCATTAAATTCTAAACTTTCACCAAGAAAGTATTAAGGTATAATTTAGCCCCTTCCAAATAATGAGCTAATATATATGAAGGTCTTTATTTCATTTTAAAGTATGATTTACTATATAAATGTAGGAACTGTTACAATTTTTCCTAAAAAGAAAATTTAGATTGCAACATCTTAGTGAAGAATGAAGTAAATTATTTTTAAAAATACTGATGGATAAATAAAATGTTTAACATCCCACTTTTGAGTTGTTAGGCTTAATTACTTATTAATTAATAAGTATAAGTAATTATAATTTATTATTAATTATTATAATTAATTCATTACTTATGCCTCTTAGTTTCTTTTTTTTCATTTTGAAATTCAAAAATTGTTTTCCAATTTACACATTCAGAGATTTTAAAAATAACTGTTTAAAACTGCAAGAAAAATGACTGTCGTCGCTCCTTGTACTAATTGCAATTGCCGCTCTCCATAATCTTTATGGAGATAACTATACACATTTCATACCTGATTTAAGGAATTAGTGTGCATGTATAACATGTTTGTAGCTTCTGAATTATTCAAAGTACGGATATCTTCTCGAGCTGGTAGCTCTTCTCGCGATAAGTGTGGGAGTTATCGACATTAGATAACATGCAGTTTATCTTGTGACGAGCTGAGGGCCGGAGTACGGAGATCTTGTAGTAAGCAGGTACGTAAACGGTCATGTAGAATAAAGCCATTATTTGTAATAGTGCTGCTGTTAGGTTTATTTTGAGCTTGACCTGTTGACATACATAACTATAGATTTGTTGTAGGGATTTAGGTTGTGAAACACGTTCGATATGAGGCATGGTATGTCGACAGCCTGTTATATCAAGATGGACAATGTTTGTGTGCCAAAAATGTGAAACCTGGCACGGTGCCGCACAAATTGTTTTAATAGCTAGCCAAATTTTAAAATCTATACGAATTATTGCTCATTTAAAGTGTTTTAAATTGGAAATATGGTGTAACGACTGAATGAAGGCTTAGATAACCCTAGAATTTGATTAAAAGTGTGGTATACTAGCAGTGTGAGTAATGTTGATAGCGTAAACTCGGATATGACTGGCCGCGCCGTGGCTCCGTGGTTAGACCGCTTCGCTCTCACCAAGGCGGCCCGGGTTCGATCCCAGGCGACCGCAAAGTGAGATTTGTTGTGGACAACACGGCTCTGGGGCGGGTTTTCTCCGGGATCTTCGGTTTCTCCCACCATCTCATTCCACCGGTGCTCCATCTTCATCTCATGTATTATCAGTGTCATCGCCTGCGGTGCCGTATGTAGTAAAAGCGGGCGTTAAACACTACACACATTTTGGATATGACTGTTTATATCAACATAGAAATGTTTATTTCAATCAATTTGAATTCCAAACAATAAAGTTTTATATTATTCGAATCCGAGGATAGAAGTACTGATTTTTGAAAACCGTGCACCAAGGAATGACGAAAAAAATGACAAAGCGTCTAGTGTTTATCTAAAAAACGATTAACTTTGCAAATGAATAAAAATAGCATGACCATAAACTGTTGGGAGTATTAATATCCCATAGATATTAATCATTTCTGAAAACATTAAATTGTATTTAATTGGCTTAATGCCTATTATTTTATCAATTTAACGTAAGAGAGCAATTTAACTACTAATATACATATTTGAAGAAACTCGGCAATAATTAAAATGCAAATTGGTTTGAATAAGATTTTAAATCGCTTGACCTCTAAGCTTTATTAAAACAAAATATTTTCGACACATTGGGCTGATTTTGATCCAATTCTCCAATATAATTTTCTAAATATTGCCAATGTCAATTGTATCAAATGTGATAGTGCAAATTCGGAGATAAATATACGTAAATGAGTTTCAAAATTGGCTATCGTAAAATTAACGGATTCAATACATAAATAATTTACCTAAATCAATGTATGCCTATTTATTATATAGCATGTCATCTAGTATTATTTAACCAATATTAAAATTGATTCAACACTTAATACAGCTAAACCATCAATTAGCAGAAGTTTAGGAAGTAAAGTTATCCTGTGCATACTCTTCTTTTTTGGAAAGGTAACCTAAATTTGACAAAGATTTCAAGATAGTATAGACGTGCTTGATAATTACTAAGCTAGATGTAATAAAGAAATTTCTCCGCACATAGAGGAAGTATATCAATGATACCAAACCTTATGGAAAGAGAGAACGAATTTTATTTACTTCCATCTACTTTTCTTCGAAATGACACTTCATGGCACTCGAAAACCTCTCTAATTCATAGTTTTTTGATTGAGTGACAGGGAAATGTGTCAGAGACCTTTCTAATAAAGTAATTTATGCATGATATTATTAATCGGTAGCGCAAACGTGATTTATGACAGTAGAATAAACCACAAGCTTCATTTGTATTCATCTACACTATACTCTACGTTGTTGACAGACATGGTGGTGGAAGGGCTGGAGTTGGCGCTACTGGAGCTCCCCGCAACATCTTTGAGGAAGGTCCCGTCCCTAGGGAGCATGAGCACTGCCAGTAGCAGTACCGGTTCTTACCCCAGTCTGGACTGCACTACACCACTCTCCTCCAGTACGCCGACCCCTGTACTTGACTCAGACAACGAGCACGAGACAGACTCCGAAGATGACCACAAGACCGGTATGGGAAGGACCACACGGCGGCCTTCTCTGCGGGGTGTGCGCAAGCACGTCTTGAGTAGACGCCGGCGCATCGCTGTAACGAGTTTCTTGAGAAACAACGCGTCATCTAAAGACGTGGGGACCGAAACTGAACCTGAGGTAACCATAGTAAGTATTGCATCCTCACATAATTACAGGCTAATATATTACTCTGCATCTACCCGCTGTTTTTACTAGAGAAAAGAGTAACGTGCTGCAAATAACTGCCGATTTTAACCTTACTGGAGTGAGCAGAACATGTCACTCCCATTAAGACTTTTTAAATGTGTATGCTTGTAGCACAACAAATGTTATAGTGAACACATGTAGCAAACAACGGGAAAAATAGTTTTAGCTTAGATAATAGAGGTCAATCATCTTTTGGAGTATTTAACTGTTTGCAAGAATAATTAAAATTGGAACAGAAGGATGTGCTTGGGGGGGGGGGGTAAGCATCCGTCGGGAGAACGTACGATCAAATCTGTGCATGATATGCTCGACTACCATCATACATTTTTCAAAAATCTGAGTCAACAGTCAGGTATCGTCATGAAACGCAACTTCGTAATTTTTGCATAGACCAACTTGCTGTATTTGCAGACACGTTGCTGCCGAATGCATAAGTTGAAGTGCTTTTACAAATTATTTTACATAATTCTTGTTCAATTTAATCTTAGTTCAGATTTGGTATCACTTGGATTGTCAGCCAAATCAGTGTTGCAATCTCCGTAAATATTAAAAAATAAAAGGTCTTCCTTTTTCTGTAAACCGCCAAGAACTGAGCAAATGATTTAGTATGGCATGATATAGAGGGAGTAAAATTCACAGCATCCTCCTTTAGAATCAATCGCCTTAACCGAGCACAAATTTAAAAGCTGATCATGTTGGGCATCTTCTGTTGAGCATCCTTAAATCAATATAGCATCTATTTGTTTATGGCTATCTGATCTCACATGAACCTTGAACTCTATGCGTATAATTGTCTTACTATAAACTGATCTTATGGGACGGGAGACAAAGACAAAAATACCTTAACAAGACGACCTTAGTTTGCTGATTGGTGTAGGGAAATTCATGGACATTTATTGAGGCTGTAAAGGCACATGTAGACGGGGTACCTCCACCATAAATATCTATGGATTTTTCTCCACCAATCAGCAGCTTCCTAGCCTTTCGTTAAACCACATTTGTGTTTCACCCCTTTCATAAATCGTTCTAGACTGAAACACGTAGACCGATTGTCAGTTACAGCTAACAATAAAAATTGTCTTAGTAGTACTCATGTTTTTATTTATTTATCTTTGGGAATGTTTCAGATTTACAAAGCAAGAAATCTACTTGACCTCTTTGGAAACGTACGTGATCCTCGTTGGAACTACTCTCCCACGGTCTTGCATCTCAACAATCTCAACCAGTTCTTCGATAACAGATCATTATACCACCGACTTAGCAAGTATGGAACCGAAGATCTGGCGATGTACAAGGTAAGTCGCTTTCTTGCATTGTAATCATATTTTAGGTGTAGTTTGTAGCAGTTTCCACTAAATATGACTAAATTTTCTGACCATAAGAGAACCGAGTGTATTAAGTGTCAACCATTGCTGATCCATGACCACCCCAGACGCTTATCTTTGGTGATCCGTGGCGTAGGGAGATTATAGGATCGTATACCCTTCCAGCATGAGTATTTTGTCTTGTGTCCCTATCTGTGTGCAAGGTAAACTAAGGAAGTATTAAACCTTAACGTTTTTTAAAAACCTGATGGCATTCAAATGAGTTTTCATAACCCTTTTCTCTGTTCTTATTCATTCAAAAGCTTATTTTTTATGTTACGTTAAACTTTTGCAGAAATGATATGCCTTGAAGAGAATTTTGCTTAATTTCAGTGGAAGTATATTAATGGCAAACCGTTTTACTATATAAAAATGTCGGGTACCTTACATTAGGTAAACTTTCTGGACTTTACAGTACTTGTGCCTTTTCTAAGTGCTAAGACACCATTTATTACCTTCTCCACTACGTATAGCAAATAGGGAAGTATTGCATCCCACCCAATAACTTCTACCTTTGAGATTTAACCCGAAATACATGCTTTGGAACCCGCGAATCTACAAAATAAAGCACGTTTAGAGAGATCTCTGTGTGTGTGTGTGTGTGTGTGTGTGTGTGTGTGTGTGTGTGTGTGTGTGTGTGTGTGTGTGTGTGTGTGTGTGTGTGTGTGTGTGTGTGTGTGTGTGTGTGTGTGTGTGTGTGTGTGTGTGTGTGTGTGTGTGTGTGTGTGTGTGTGTGTGTGTGTGTGTGTGTGTGTGTGTGTGTGTGTGTGTGTGTGTGTGTGTGTGTGTGTGTGTGTGTGTGTGTGTGTGTGTGTGTGTGTGTGTGTGTGTGTGTGTGTGTGTGTGTGTGTGTGTGTGTGTGTGTGTGTGTGTGTGTGTGTGTGTGTGTGTGTGTGTGTGTGTGTGTGTGTGTGTGTGTGTGTGTGTGTGTGTGTGTGTGTGTGTGTGTGTGTGTGTGTGTGTGTGTGTGTGTGTGTGTGTGTGTGTGTGTGTGTGTGTGTGTGTGTGTGTGTGTGTGTGTGTGTGTGTGTGTGTGTGTGTGTGTGTGTGTGTGTGTGTGTGTGTGTGTGTGTGTGTGTGTGTGTGTGTGTGTGTGTGTGTGTGTGTGTGTGTGTGTGTGTGTGTGTGTGTGTGTGTGTGTGTGTGTGTGTGTGTGTGTGTGTGTGTGTGTGTGTGTGTGTGTGTGTGTGTGTGTGTGTGTGTGTGTGTGTGTGTGTGTGTGTGTGTGTGTGTGTGTGTGTGTGTGTGTGTGTGTGTGTGTGTGTGTGTGTGTGTGTGTGTGTGTGTGTGTGTGTGTGTGTGTGTGTGTGTGTGTGTGTGTGTGTGTGTGTGTGTGTGTGTGTGTGTGTGTGTGTGTGTGTGTGTGTGTGTGTGTGTGTGTGAGGGGGGGCGGCGAACACCATAACTCAACAAAAACTCGGCTGGACACCAAACTTTGTATGCAAGTTTAATATATTCCATAGATGTGACAAAATATTTTCAGGAAAATTTACCTAGCCAAGAATGCCGTTTGTTTAGAACATTTTCTTCGAAAAGTTTGATGTTCTGAAGTTGCTCCAACATTTATGTCTAAAATAAAATATATTTAAGATGAAATACCTATCTCAAATTTTATGGGAAGGTTCTTAAATCATTCATTTTTTCTCTTCATGATGCAAAGATATCGCATAACGATCAGTTTAAAAAAAAATGACTATCGCTTAAAGCTTACTCTATACCCACATTACCCTTATAGGTACAACAAAATTAGCAATAAAGTAATTTCTGCAAATGATTATCTCGATTAACATGGAAAAGGAATAAAGGTTAGATTATACAAGAGTATAGAAAGTTATCAGTGAAACATGTTAGGGTTTTTTTTTAACGTAAAATAATCTTTGCAAAGAATATGGAATGCCAAGGCGCATACACGGATCGCTTTCTAAACCTATAAGTATCGCTTCAGGCTCCTTTGTCGTTCTTATTCCTACAGTGAAATTTGCAATGAAACCATTTCTTTATCAACATAAATTATAACATATTTCCTTTTGTATAAATCTGAAGACGACCCTAAGTAGATATAGGTTCAGTTAAGGCAGTTTGAGCAGGAGAAGCTGGAAGCTACCATGCACCTGTCCATCACTTTCAAATCTTACAACCACTTTACATCTGCACCAACTCATATGTGAACAATAAACTTTTATATTCTGTTCCACAAATTGAAACAGATTTAAACCACGACCACAATAAGTTTGTATCCTGAACATCGACACATTGACACGTTTCCTGCATCCTTGCGCTAGCATATAGACCAGGACAACTCGAGGAGGGGGTCCAGTGGAGTTATTAATTTGTGACGTTTAGTCGCTTTACAGTGCTGCTGCAGAGGCGTGAAATGAAATTAGAGGGATTAATTTGTTATTGTTGGCGTAAGTGTTCACGAAGCTCTTGGCGTGCATGCATCCCATTAGAGCACAGTGTTCATACTTGTATTGATCTCTGTAGAAGCTGGACAATGAAGAGATTATCCTTGTCCATCACGGTGAATGAGCTATTACTCAAAACGCTCTCTACAATTGGGTACCGAGAACTCTTCAATCAAATACAGAAGAGGCCCTTCAGTTCTCCGTAATATAGAGATATCGTTTCCAAATATATCTAGATAGGTGAGAAAACAGATATGCATACGTTTTCTGCTCTAAATTATTTATGTAAGCAAAGGTGTACATAACAAAGATGTACATTTTACATTACACCCTTTTAGTTCTGTTATAAAATATATATTTTTGATAAGGGCAAGGATAGACATAAGTCAACTGGTTTGTACCGGTTTTATCTTGTATAAGGCAACTGGGGGTCACCGCTTGAGGCTCATAGGAGGTATCCAACTCAGTCGTCCCTCTTTGCGGTAGCCTATTTCATGCACATGCGACAGGTAACGGTATTGTACATTTGTGAATGACATTTATCGCTGTCTGTTGACCCTGTGTAATATCATGGTGTATATTACAGAGCAGCATGCGAATTTCTGTATACATTCAAGCTGTATGTCGTTTCCCAACAAATCCAGATAAGAAATTTAGTCAGACTAGGGCTGTGTTACACAAAAAGTAACAGGCACAGAAGCGTGTACTTTCTAGCAACTTGTATAACTAAAGGGAGATGTATTATATTCATTGTTTCCATTCTCAGGATTAACTGTTTCACACAATCCTATTTCTTCACGCTCACGTGAATTAATCATCTGCCATTGATTGCTATCGTAGATTAAATTGTGGGGTAAAAATTACTTCCTTATTTAACGTGATATATCTCAATATATTCGAAGGGAATTTTCAAATTTGCGTTTTCATAACCATGTGAATTAAATATATTACACAAGAGTTGATCTCTCTTGAATGCAGTTAATTCTTAACAGGAAATATAAAAGAGCAGCATCGTTTGCTTCTTCTCAACACGAGGATTGATGCATTTATCCGTAATCATGACAGTGTTCACATAAACATTACTTATATTGTCCTGCTTGGCAAGGGACTTGACTTACGTCATTATTCAAGGTGGCAAAAGCCAATTAGGGGATGGGAAGGCAGTGATATGCTGAAGGTAACATGTCAGAGGGACCAAGGTTATAAGAAGCAAGGATTAGGGGAGAAACGCGGGCCGGTCCAGTGTAATTGTATAAACATATACGTTTATTAGAAACACGGAACCGCTGGGCTGCCAGTTGCGTCATTCAAGAGAAGCCGGGCAATGAAGTGGGATATTTGTTTCTATCCATTGCAAAGTTCCTATATTAATATATAAATCACGATAGGGAAGGATATCATTTACA
Source organism: Mantis religiosa (assembly GCA_030765055.1). Classification (NCBI taxonomy): domain Eukaryota; kingdom Metazoa; phylum Arthropoda; class Insecta; order Mantodea; family Mantidae; genus Mantis; species Mantis religiosa. The sequence continues at coordinate 135,542,436 of CM060949.1, read as the reverse complement.
GAAATTGTGAGAGCGTTCCGAGAACCTACAATGAAAATGTAAAATTGAGACAACGATATTTGCAACTTATTTTATTATTTAAACAAATATCAGAAATTATTATTCGTTACTGTGAATATTTCATAATTTCTATGCATTTTGACAGAATTTCGCCTACTTCTGTTTATAAGGTTATTAATGATACTATTGTCGTACAGGTTTTACATAATTGTTATCCGTTTTTAAAAGTAACTGTTTAATAACTGAAGATGTTGTTTTCGTGTTCGTAACTGCATACTTTAAAATAATATTGTTGGATTTAAAAAAAAAGAGCAGTATTATTGTATTGAATGTGTTAACAAAATGAAAAATAGTATGTTATTTGTCTAAATTATATTGACTACAGTACTGATTCAGTTCACGTATATTGCGCCACTGTTGTTCAATTATTATTTTCTAGTCATTTTTATCTGCATACGCTCTAGAAGTACAGGCCTTAGTAAGCGCCTCTTTACTAATTGTGCTTGAGTAAGATAGATGGTTCAGCCTGGTCTAGCAAGTCCTGCAACTCCATTGCCTCGGACTGCAATCACTTACACATGTTTGTTTTAACAGAAATTATGGAACCCAATGAGTATGAAGTCAATTTGTAATGATTTCTCTTCATTCCAGCACGAATGCAGACACTGTGAATTCATCACCTACACTGAAATGGACATCTGAAAGCCATCCTGTAGCGCCTTGAGAACTGATTCGATGAAGATGGCTAGACACAGAATTACTTTATTCTTAGTGCAAAAATTTCTTAAATCAGAGCTCCGGTTTAGAGTGTAACTGACAGGGGTGATAGGACGCGGTGAAGGTTTACAAAGAAGTGTGGTACTCGTATGTGTATCATTTAAAATGTATCCCCATTATGGCAACATGTAAATGCTTTATTAATTTTATTATGAATTTAAGTGTGAGGTGTTTCTAAAATTTCAGAACACTTTTTTGTTAGAACATTTATACAAATTGTTTTCCAGTATTAAGTTGTCTGTTTTAATGCATCTACTAAATTTCCGGTAGATTTCGAGAATCAATTTGGATCTATTGTTTGTGTGATGTACAGTTAGTGTTTATTTAACTATAAATTATTGGGTTAAAGTTAAGGTATATAATTTGGGTTTTGACGTTATATAAATGCTGTGATAAAATATGTTAATTGTTTGTGCTCTGGTAGTTTTATACAGAATAAACGTTTTAACATTTGCTATTAAGGTTCTGATATGCTTTTAAATGGACGTCCATCCGCAAAAGCGTAACTATGCACGTTGGTTGAAAGCCCATATTTCCTGAAAGAATGTAGCATTCAAGGATCTCTACTATCCAAGAGCATAGATATCTCTCATAAAATGCATTTTTCCCCTCGCAAAAGGTATGAAGGCTATGTTTTTGTTCCCTATGTATCTTTTACAACAAAATATTTGCTTTACATTCCATTAGTCGACCTCGTTGAATTTGTTTTAGGTAGAGCACTGATTTTTTTTCCATTTCGAATTCAAAATATATCCTGTACTCCTAAAGCTGATCATATTACAAGCAATAAATTTATCTAGGGACAGTAAGAGATATATAGATATCTTATCTACAAGAATATTTAATTTAGTGATTATGAATGAGCTTTCACGACACACAGCTCTTTTAGGCAGGGACTCCTGAGGCCCAGAGTCCATTTTACAAATGAATGTTTCACTGATCGTACTCTTGCTGATGGACGTCCACTTGAAGGAACTGGTGTGCTTCTAGTTTCTATGTTCAGTACCCTTCCTTCCTGTATCCCTCTTCCTCTCTCAGCTCCTTTCTAGATAGATAAATATAATTCAGAAAATATGACTTAAGTTTAAGGAAATTATAAGGTTTACTTTGTAGAATATCATAACTTCCTGAAGAAGGCAAAGATTGGGACTTAACCAAATGGAGTCACGTAGGCATACATCATGATCCTCAGAAAACTGATTATACGTACAGTCCAGCAACGCAAAGAACGTCCCTGGAACGTATGTGCTGTCTTACACAGTGGGATTAGGACAGCAAATATGTGTGGCAGAAAACGTCTGCTACACAAGGAGCAGACCCTTAAAAAAACATGCGCCCTATTCACTCTGTACACTAAAACCGGAAAGATTCATTCGCAAAAGTAGAAGCCGTCAGAATGTTTTTGAATGGTCTAAGTGTAGTGACATGGGGTGTCATAAACCTGTCCAGGGAGGGTGTGGGAACATTCGCCAACCCCCGTCTCATCCCTCTGAGACTTTCCTGAGGTACTGTCCTAGTACCTCCTCTTTCTCCACCACATACTAATGACATGAAGAGGAAGCATTGTATTCCATTCAACATTAGATTTGGATATTTAAAAGTAAAATTTCACACTTAGTGGCACACTTCAAGAATGTCAGGCAAAGGTTTTGAGACACATTCACCCAAGCAACAGTTGGCATTGAAAACAATTCATTGTTTTTCTCATATAGAAGAGCATAGTTGGTTTTCATTAACCAAATGATTTAAAATATCCAGGTGTAACTGTTTTTTCTACAAGCATCTGTTGAATTATTCATTCCAATTGAACTTTATAAACTAATTTACAGTCGAGTAAACAAACGAGAGAAAGCTTGCTATACGAAAAATTCAGAATTCAGTAACAAGCGTATTTTTCAAAACTGTTCAGCATTGGCAGTTTTTATATTTGCTTTCTTTTTAAACATGATTATCGTATGGATTTTTTTCATTTTCTTGCATAGATTCATTAATAAAATTTTAGCTAGTGTTCTAATCTATTTCTCTTTTCTATTGTCCTACACTGGGTACAAATAAGTGTATATTCCTTAATTTAAATAATTTCTAGCTAAAATACTTAACTTAAACAATCTGGATTATTTTCCTTTTTAATTAATACTACAATATATACTCAAAGGATTATGCAAATGTGTAATGTTGAGAGGAAATCGTGTAACGCATACTTTTAATGCACTAATTTTGGTGATAAAAACAGCCTAGTTATGTGGATGTGATAAATGCAATAACTGTTATTTTGGCATATAAAATTTAATATATCGAAACAGGTAATTACATGTTACATTACAGCAAAGCCACCTCTGGTGTCCAAATCAATTCATTTAGGAAGAATGCTATCTGGAGCTTTCTGAGAGATTATACTGCAGTTTACCACATCATAAAGCCAACATCCGAGAGCGGGAGTGGAAGCCAAGACCGAAGATGACTACTAGTGTTATCTGATGGGCTCAGGCTAACCCCAGCAGTCGGTCATCTTCACACCCCACACCCACACAGGCTTATCTCTGCTCGCCTTGCCGACGATGGCGCCCGGGAGGAAATGGAGAAACTTGCTCGATGCGACGATAAGGTCCTGCGGTATGGCAATTTCCTTAGCTGTTAATGATACTAGGTGCTTATTTCTCGATATTAACCTCAAGACATTTCCGCTGAACGTTTCCTGAACCAACTCTACCCCCGGGTAATGTGGGAATGTCACCGCGGGACCTTAATGTTTTTGTTTAACCTCGAGGTCTCGTGTAACCTTCACAGGAAGTAGGGTATCATCTGCAGAAATACGGAGTTTCAAGGTTTATCTTGAGGAATCTAGAGCTTAAGTTCTACTTTACTATTTCTTTCATCATAATAAACCCATTAGGATACATTATAGTGTTACAATAATGAGAGATTCAAATAATTTTATATTTTACGCCCAAAGCTTGCCGAGGGTAATAATATTCGGACATTTTAGATATGCTTTTATCTCGCGTGACGTAATATTTTATACGCTTCTAGAAAGTAAATCAGTAATATTGTATTAATATTGTAATAAAATGTTGTATAGATTTATCATCGCTTGGTGGGAAACTAACGGCATCACCGTTCATTGCCTTAATATAGTAAATATAAACAGAAATTATTTGCACAAAGCACAAACATACATTGAAATATGAACAGGACGGGGAGAAACATTTATTTCTTAAGGCGTTCTAATCTGTTAAGAGTGCAGCGATATCAGTAGTCGCTAAACAGTCTGGATTTTTGGGGAAATGAATCGTACAAGCAATTTTTGAGCGAAGGAAACTTGTGAGGGGATTAACGAAGATGTTCTCTCCTGGCACATATTTCAGAAAAAAAAAAAAAATGAAACCATGGTTGTAGTCTCATTCTATGTTGGAGTCATTATGGTAATAGTAGCTTCAACTCCAGGTTCAAATATCAAATTAAGATATAACATTGGATTAACGTGTTTGAGTTTACTATTGCATTAGAACCAGTATTTAAGTGACTAGAAACAAAACTAAATAACTTGCAAATCGGTAGTGGATCAAATAATTCGATGCCATGTGCATTTGGCATTGGTCATAAATAACTTCTAAAAACTATTTCCTCAAAAAGCGATTTTTTTTCTATTTAGAGTTAACCGCGTAATAAACGATCGCAAAAGTTATTTCATTATGTATTTTGTTGTATTTGTAACGCAAATAAATGAGGTTGATGTGATGGGCAAATAAAAGGGGTCGCTTTCACATATTAGCTTTAAAATTCAATGTTGCATTGGCTATTAAAAATTATATACAGAAAGTAACAGGAATATCTCTGAAATGATGAATACAAACAAAATATTATATACGATTGAATTTTAACAGTATCTACATTAATATATAGAAAGTGTTTTTTTTGTAAGCATTTTTCTATCTTCTGCAGTTTACCAGTTACGTAGAAAGTACACAAATTAATTCGAGGAACAGACTTCATAATTTATTCGCACAAAATTCTACACTACATTTTATTAATCTTAAAAATATTTAGAACATCCAGCATTTTAATTAAAATAAACTACTTTTGAAGATTTGTTTGTGTTGAGTGACTTCCTTCTCGTTCTCTTTAAACTAAAAACGCCAAGTTTTATATTTACTAGACATTTGAAATTTAAGCTATACTTTCTCGCGGATATTTTCTGTTGGTATAGGACAGGGTACTTAATGTTCATTTATGGTCCTCTACCCCTTATGCTATCTTAGGCTTCAGGTGAGATAGCAACTACTATTAATAAGAGAAATCCAGGGATGGATGATCAGCTCGGTACACGGATCTTTTATAAAATGGCCTTTTTATGACCCCAAAACGCGTATTTACAATATAATTGTATCAAATTTTTGTTTGAACGTAATTATTCCATAGTTAATATAGAAGTTGTTAGAGAAAGTGAAATGTCACATGTGCGTCCTTTTGCATCCATTATTAATTATTTATAGTCTCCACAAACTATTTATTTTTATTTTTTCCACTTGCTTAGATTTAATGGAGACAAACATTCACAAAATTGTTTCATGATGCCTATAAGGATCACAGGAACACGAACCGATATTCGAAAGCTTTAAAAGTAAATCTCTAAATGCATATCGCTATTTTTTCCACGATAGTGAGACACAACTGAACACCGGCATACTTTTGGAATAAAATACCAGACACAGAAAAATTAGTGATAAGGATATCAAAAAGAAAATTCATACAAAATAGTGCGTTTTAAATAGTTTTTTGGATGATAAATGCGTATTATACGAGTACATTGGTCTATTTCGTATTGAAAGCTGATTTCGAATTAAGAAATTCAACGTCCATTACCAGAGCACTAAAGATATACACACATACACACACATTCGTTAATTTTATTTCCCGCAAGGTTCACATTACACTTCATGGAAATTCATATTGTAGACAGATTGCAACAAACCTGTAGCGAATTTCCGAAAGCGGTTAGACGACATTATAAAATGACTTTGCATACTGATATACAGTTACTTGCAAATTTGCAAAGACGAAAAAAAAAAGAATAAAAAGAAAAAGAAGCATCTGCTTTAAGTAGGAGCGAAGCAAAGAAAAACAATTTAATTGGACGTTTATAAAAGATGCCACACGGATACAATAGTGAACTTCACTTGCAATGGACGAAAATTGTATGCAAATATTCAATGAAAACATACACAAAAATTTATTCTGTATTTCAATAAGATCTACATTCTTGTTCTCTTGTTCAGTTATATGAATTATGCAGGTCAACCATAAGTCTGAGGAAGTTCCCCAAAATCCAATTATACTGCCGCGGCAACGCACATGAAAGGTTCGCGCGGAGCGTAAACGCGGCTTGTTTACACAAAGGAACTGATAAAGATAACAGGTGTACACAAAGAGCCGGCAAATAAAGATAGCTGAGATAAGACTTGCCGGCACAGATAGGGTTTCATGTTTGGAAAGTTCTAGTGATGTCTAGATTGACAGAGAATAGTGGTTTTCTTATTTGTTCGAGAAATCCCTCGAATTTATGAATGAGATATATAAGAGATTGCGACACGCCAGCGGACAGTTGCAAAAACAGTTGCGAGGGAGGTGAGCAGTAAATAGCTGTAAAGTGTTGTTGTTGTAACGAGAATTGTTTGTTATTGTCATCGACTTTGGAAGATTGTGTTGTACATGTGATATAATGTTGTTACGTAATAATTGAACAGTGTATTTCTACCGAAATAGAGAACATTTAGAATATCTACAACTCGGACTTTTAATTCTACGAATCCACAAAGTCACAATACATTACGATTAAAACAAATGGGAAATGTATTTGGTAGTTTTTGGGTTAGAATAAGTTTGAATAAATTATTTTATAAATACTTTAAGAGGAAAATTGCCTTCTATACCTTTGAATAATATAATTAAATAATTTCAACTAGCCTTCCATGTGCTAATTCTCTAAATTTCTGAATTATATAAAACTAGTCACTTTAAGACCAATATATAATTTATATTGTATCATATAGTTAAAAATGTGACTCTTATCGATGCACACTTATAATTCACAAAACCTTTTCTTTTTCCTCATTGCGTTATTCATGCACGACTCTTGTTCTAATTTCTCACGTTATCACTAATGCCAAAAAGAAACAAGTGACCATCACACCTTTACTGATCATCACAGATACGAAATACGTAAAAGGGATGTAATTCCTTGTCTATAATGTGTCCATAAATACTGAGTTCTGTCTAATCTAGAAAGTTTAAAGTAATTTTAAACTTCTTTTAAATTTTGTCAAACAATATATTTCTACACAAGCAATCAAAATAGTATCATTTTACATCCATCTCTGCACATAGAAATCCACGGATAAAGCTAAGGGGACAGTTGGTGCAACTTTCTGAGGGTAACTTTTTGTATAATGATAAACACCCGTCCCTAACATGTTCAACACCACAGGCAATGACACTAGTATACATGCAAACGATAATTGAGAAAAAACTGCCTAGAAAAAAGTCGGGAATTTGAACCGCCGATCTTTCGTTCTCGAGTCCTGTCTTAGCAACATCAGCTACTCATTGACGATATCTGAGAATGAACCTGAATTATGCAGCAAATGTTCCGATTGGAAAGACGACCGGTACACACTATGAACTTTTGTACAGAACTTGTGATCTCATTACGCACTGAACGGTGTGGAACAAGTTCTTTCACGTAACAGAAGAATTAAATCCGTACATTCATAAAACGATGTTTTACGTATGAATTAGATAGCAATAACAACTCATGTTGTGAAAACTTGATCATGTGCAAATCGAATGTTTGTTTCTATTGAGGTTGTTCGCTTGTTTTACAACAAAAATAAATAAATAAACGGAGCGTACTGCTACAAAACCTTCGTTAATACAAGCATCACATTTCAGTATTAGTAGAATTTAAAAGCAAAATATTGTGACTTTGTGGGTTCGTGAAATGAAAGGTCCAATTACACCACTCAACAATGTTCTTTATTTCCACCGACTTACAGTTTAACACTTGCCAATTACACAGAATTACTTGCTGCACACAGTTACAATTCACCAGTCCGTCCGTTACAATTTCACTGTACTCGCGGTTACGTAAGCTCCGGTACACATTCAAAGTTACGTACAGTCTTCCGTTGCACAACCCTTTCGTTCATTAACACGTCACTGACTAACTCTTACACCAAGAACTGCGACTGTCTCCTCACTCACTGACAAAACCAACTCACTGACTGACTAAACCAAAACCAACTCAACTCACTAACTCCCTCTGTCTGTCTGTAACTCTCTTTATATAGGAATATCGCCGGTTTCTCGTGTTTACAGGATTGTTCTAGTAAAGTCTGTCTATCCAACGCAAGTGCAGGGCGGCCGCTTTCTTTGACAACCCCTCATAATCGTTTTACAACATGGACCCTCCTCCTGACGGTCCTTTCTACAATGTTGCAACATTTTAACATCACCATCTTGTATCTAATGAAACAGAACAACTGGAAGTTGGAAATTTGGCAACTGAGACTCCACGCGGAGTAGACATGCAACTGTCATTTTCAACAAATGGGGGCGGCTATTGGTCCCCAACGTCAGTGTTCCATTTCTGAAGTGTGGAGATAGATTTATGACGGTCATTAGTGGAGGGGAGGGTCCTGTCTTTTGAGGTTCCTTTGACTGGGAACTGCACACGCATTGGGTAAACAGACTTTAACAGAAAGATCGAGAAACAGGTGTAGAGAAAACAGGCGACACAGTCATGTTTTTTCCCTGACCACAGTCTGTCACCACCACAAGACAAACGAGGAGGAGGTGTGGCTAACCGAACCTCCCCTACCTTCCGCTGCCAGCTGCTTTCACAGGGTGTTCCAGCGCTCCCGTTACACTGCTCCCTCCTCAAAGCTGTTCGCCTCGAACAGCCCCATCGTAGCGTGCGAGGCGGTCCAGGTGTACCACCAGCATCTGCCCGGAGTCTGAGCCAGAAGTAGCGCTGCCGCAGTTTGTGAATCATTCGGTTCGCTCCCAGGTGTCCTCCTGAAGTACCGGCGTGCACTTCCTCCAAGACTTCCGGTACCTTGCTCCGGGGAAGTACCAACTGTCCTCTCTGCGCCTTCCCATCGGGTGACTCCCATACCCGGAACAGCACGCCCTCTCTGGTCTTCAACGAGTCCCATCGGGCCCAGTGCGACTTGTAGGTGGCGCTCCTCGGTGCGATGTCCTCCCAGGTTGGTCTCGTCCCTGCGTCCACTTCCCTCAAGAGTGGCCCCAAGTCTGCGTCCGCCAGCTGCTCCCTCCTCAGGCCTGCGCTATCCCAGCCTTCAGCAGGCACTGCCACAACTACTCGGACTGCTGCGGCACGCTCCTCCTCTTCCACTCTTGTGCGCTCGTGGCCGTCCTGGATCTGCGATAGGACACCTCCAATGCAATGGTCGCTGGCGTCGGTGTCCACAATGAAGGCGCCACCCGGTTGTGGGAAACCCAAAATTGAAGCACTGCACAGGGTCCCCTTCGGGTGCTGGAAAGCGTCTTCGGCGTCCTCCGTCCACACATAAGGCCGGTTTTCCTCCGTCAGGCGGGTGAGGGGTTTTGCGATGTTGTCGGCCTTTTCCTCTAAATCATTAAGGCGGTCGTCTACTTGACCCTTCCGTTTGCCCAGGTTCGCGACGTCATCCCTCACGCCGGCCAAACGTTCCTCAAACTTTGCGGCGAGAGCCTCGTTCGCCGCCTTCATTTCCGTGGCCAGACTGCCGTTCGCTGCTCTCATTTCTGTGGTTAACTCGGCCTTCATTTCTTCCATCTCCGCGGTGATGTTGTCGTTGGCCGTCTCTATTTTTGCAGCGAGGTTTTCAGTTGCCGTCTTCATTTCTTTCAGTTCCGCTAAAATCTTTTCTAATGCTGCCTCCATGGTTGTAATGTTCGGTGATGTTATGTTGTTTTCCCGCTTCCTGACACCAGTGTGACTTTGTGGGTTCGTGAAATGAAAGGTCCAATTACACCACTCAACAATGTTCTTTATTTCCACCGACTTACAGTTTAACACTTGCCAATTACACAGAATTACTTGCTGCACACAGTTACAATTCACCAGTCCGTCCGTTACAATTTCACTGTACTCGCGGTTACGTAAGCTCCGGTACACATTCAAAGTTACGTACAGTCTTCCGTTGCACAACCCTTTCGTTCATTAACACGTCACTAACTCTTACACCAAGAACTGCGACTGTCTCCTCACTCACTGACAAAACCAACTCACTGACTGACTAAACCAAAACCAACTCAACTCACTAACTCCCTCTGTCTGTCTGTAACTCTCTTTATATAGGAATATCGCCGGTTTCTCGTGTTTACAGGATTGTTCTAGTAACAGAAAGATCGAGAAACAGGTGTAGAGAAAACAGGCGACACAGTCATGTTTTTTCCCTGACCACAGTCTGTCACCACCACAAGACAAACGAGGAGGAGGTGTGGCTAACCGAACCTCCCCTACCTTCCGCTGCCAGCTGCTTTCACAGGGTGTTCCAGCGCTCCCGTTACAATATAATCTGTACTACATTTCCAATAGGAATTATCCAAATCAAAATGTCCTAAATATTTTTAAATTTTTCAGGGTAATGAAAGTCAGTTCAATAAAAATTCCGAAATCTTAGATTTGTTACTTTGTTTTTATGCTCATATGTAGTTTTAATGAAGAACATTTTAAAACTGGAGAACCCTTCTTAATGTTCCCATAATCTTTAAGTAAAACACAAAGTAAGTCCATTTTCAGTGCCTCCCTTTTATTTGTATGCGATATTCAATATTGAAAATGCTATACATACCCATATGCTATACATGCAACTAAAGCTTCGCAGGATAAACCTTTACAAAATTGTTTACGTCATGCTAGCTGTGAAAAATTCAGTACTCTTTGTTTGAGAAACAGTATCGAACACAAACGCCTACTAGTAGTAAATGTTAAGCATTTCAAAATGCATAACAATAACAATAGCAAAAGCAATAGCACACCCTGGCGTGACAGCCCTAAGAGGGCCAAGGCTACCAAACGGCCTCATACCCACTTACGCACGGCAGAGGTGAGCGATCATCCAACCGATACGGGGAGGAGATGTGGTCAGCATCTCGGCATCCCCCAGCAGGAACGTTGGTTTTCGTGACCAGAGCCGCTTACCTAGCGTAAGCTCCTCGCTTTCCTCATGATGCTAGGTGGGCACCGGTCCTATACACGGGACTTGAAATATAAAATATAACTTTATAATATACTGATGTAATTAAAGTATCTAAAATATATGGTCTTATAGTCAACTTTGTTATAGCTATATTTAAGAAAATCCAAAATAAGAAAATGTCAGAATATAAATATGACGTTTGATACCGTTTTATAATTTTGTTTTTGATTACGTACGTCCATGAAAATTAATTTAAACGTTCAATTGCATCTTGGAACTGGATCCTTGCAAGTTGCTGAATTTAAGTGATAGGTTTGATATTTATCTATAATTTTGTTTTTGGTTTACGTTTACAGATACACGTATATAGTCGCCTCTATAAGGGTGGTTCCTTTTTTTGGATTCAAGGGTGCTCAAAATGTGTATTTGCGGTGAAATCTCAACATAGTACTGTTTTTGAGTGGGAGGTTATTCAATACTTACCACATAAATAATAGAGAAAGTAAAAAATATTGCTTAATTCGTTCTTAATTAAATGTTCCGCATAATATACGTATGTATATCTCTAAAAGACGGTCAATAAAAGTATCCAAAATAATTTTGCTACACTAATATTAGCACATGCGTGAAGCACGCAGGCGTTTTAAGTTCATACGTTACATATTCTTAAGAATCTATTTTTCCATTACTTCACAGATTTTTGAGAACAACCACAACCCTTTCTGAGAAAATAAAAAATACCAAAAAAATTAACGTATGGGTAGTTTGGTCAGGCATTTTTTATAGTTTTCATAATAAAACACACATACACACACACCTATACACCTTTACAAAGACCATTTTCTAAAAACTTTACTTTTCTATTCAGGGAGATTCCATTTAAAGCTGTATATTTTGGGAGACAAAATGCTAACCTATCTCCAGGTAACTAGGAGACAGAACTGGACTACTTTACTGAGGGGATTCGGCACTGAGACCCCAAAATCAGTCTATTTTACCTATACCCCCAAGTGAGGGCACCCCCAGGAAGAAGGATGAGGCGAGAGGAGACAGAGGGCCGCTGTCCAAAGCAGCCACGACAGTGTAGAGGGCAGGGTCCCTACAGTTTACTAGATGGGAACTCCCCGGCAGGCCAGGGTCATCCCACCTTAATGTGGTTCAGGAACAGCACGAGTCTAGGTTTACTCAGAGCAGGCCATCCTGCCATGCAACGCCGAAACACCCGCCGATACCTCTATCCTGAAACAGGCCACCTAAGGAGAGATGACGTGAAATGATCATGGAGATGAAATAGGAGAGGAAATTCGGGGGATTAAATTAACCTACCCAGTGTTCACCCGAGAAAATCCCATGTCAGCTAGGTCTGCCATGGAAATCGAACCCGGATCTCCCGAATGCAGGCCGCAGACGAAACTTCGGTGGTAATTAGGTAAACAGATGCAAATAAAAATTTGCACACCTTTTCATAAGATTGAATGCTGGTCACAAACGAAATTTCGGTGGTAATTAGGTAAATAGATTCAAATAAAAATTGACACACCTTTTAATAAGATTGCTCTTCTATATTAGCATATCAAAAGTGATTAAACAGTGCATTATAGCTTTGTATGCTCCTTTTGCTTTGCATGGCAGAAATTTAACGTTACTCAAACGAAATAATACATTTTTATTTTTTAAACTATTTTTTACTTGAAGGATGCCGTTTGAGTTTGCGTTTGTCGTCATATGCAGAATATACTCGCACCTTGTTTCACGCTTATTTTCGAAGCTTCATTAGGTACCAAATGTCAAAAGACTTTACCTCTACACAAATCTTTGTTTTTCTATCCCCGGAGAAAGGAAACATAAGTACTGGGAATAATCTATAAAACTCTTAACTCAATTGTTTTTCTCCTCCTCTCTTTTCACTAGCTCGAACTGAACGCTTGAATTCTCTTTGAATAACCTCAGTGCTTCATGTCTTTGCTGTTAGTGCCGCATTATAGGCTAACAAATAGGAGAGTCCTCGTATAACAGAATCAGTAACCGAATAATACCCTTAAGAGTATGAAGAGTTGTGGGATAAAGTTAATGGAGGTCTATAGAAACGATAATCTGTAAATGTTCGTCCACGTTTGCCTTATAGGTTAAAGGTTTAAAGTTTGCTAGCTACTGTTATATAGTAATTTTCCAGTAAATATTATTTCTCTAGGCCTAACACTTGATGGGAAAATTTAAAATACTCATAACTCGTACAATAGCAGTACTTTTCTAATGCTTTTGCATTTATGCTTACATTGTAGCGATGCAAATCAATTTAGGTCACTAATGCACACTACAGAAGTAGCAATTTTTATAATAAAATTAAAATAAATTTTGATGTGTTACTATTACATGGCTTTCTCCTATCTGTATTATTTACTTTTATACATCTTGTACAATATATTATTGTACTTCCATTCACTATTATTTATCACATTATGTGTGTCATTTTCTTTAGTTTTAGCTTTGATTTTATGAAGTTAATACCTCTCGTTACATAAATAAAGCAAAGAATTGATAATTTCATAGTAATAATAACAAATATATCGCAAATTACTCGTAACACTAATTGGTGACATTGCCCTCCGTGACCTAATAGGAATCTATTGCGGGCTACTTTCCACAGGAATGGATCAGGCGAAAGAAGTCAGGCCGGCAAAGGGTGGAGTCAGCACAGCAACAAAGATGTGCAGAAGTCCCTAACAGTTGGATAAACTGTCACCTCCCGGCACACAACCGAAGCTTCTCAGTGCCAGCCAGGTAGAAGGCAAAGAAGTGACTCTGGGGCTCTGGGTAAGAACTTTTACAGGGCGTACGCATCTGCATCACCTTTCTGCATCTGCCTGAACTATCGTGTTACAACCAAGCCTGAAGGATGACAAGGCAGCGAAATGAAATAGGAAAGATACGACATCAGTCGAGTAGAGTGTTCATTCCAACATTCGTCTGCTGACAAGGGAACATCACAGAAAAATCCAAGTCACAGTGATCAATCGAAGAAAATCCAAACCACAACCTCACGAATAGAGTCGCACACATATTTAGCCAACTTTTTGTTTTCGGTTTTACACTCGCGCACTACTTGTGCACGAAAGTGGTTTGTTTTTTTGGGCTTATTTGGACCTGTAAACATGTATTTTGGTATAATTTCTAAACCGAATTTCTGGATGCAATTTAATACCGTTTCTACCAAATATGGATAGGTAGGCGTGAAGAAAGTAGAAAGCAATACTGTATTACAACTAATACAACAAAGTTGAGATATTTCTCCGATACTTACTCGTAGTTACAGTAGCAATAGTATTGCTTCATCCAAATGTTCGATACCAGTTTCATTGCAAATGCAGATTTTGAAAACTTCTGAATTCATTAATAGCACTTTCAGAAAAAATATTTTTTTTTATACATGACTAAATCGCATTGCATTCAAAACTTCCTTTTTAATTTTGGCACCTTTTAAGGTTAGAAGACGAAAATGTTCATGCAGTTGGTCTCACCATTATGCACGTAGAAATATTTAGACATCTATTAATTTCTCGGTATTATTCAAAAGTGCCTAAACACAATGATTCCAAAAGAATTTACGTGGACATTCTAAAAATTCTTACAGCCAGATTAAAGAAGATAAGAAATCATTTATAATCTTGAAAGAGTAAATCATTTTTAAAAATCCATATTTTGGTGCCCTTAAAATGTTTTCATTAAGCCCATTTAATATTTTAAAACTTTCACAGATGTTCAACCTTTTCAGTATGAAGTTTATACAAACTTATATGCAGATAGTTTGCTAGATAACTGACATGAAATTAAGATAGCAATGAAGGATAATTATCAAATCGTAAAAATTTGGACGATGATGTCCAAGTTCAAAATGTTGATAGTTCCCGATTTTTACATTTCTTTTCCTCCGTCAAATTCAAATCAATTTTCACATTTTCAAATGCCATTTTTCTTTGCTAATGCAAACACTCTATACAAAAGTTGAAAACTCTGTAAAAATTTCAACACATAATAGAAATTAAAAATGAGATAACTTCATGCTGAAGATTCACATTTTCTTTCCATTAATTTGGCTGCAAGACTTCAATGTGGAGACGAATGCTTTCGGGAATCACTTAACGATAACAATGATAATATTAAATAATCCTCAAACTGCCTTACTCGATGAAGAAGGATCGGGAAGAAGCTAAGAGAAAGAGAAGGTGAGTTATGGTCGAAGCTTCCCCGGAAAATACTGGTTGTGTTCTGTATAGAACACCACACTCCAACAAATTGTGACTGCCTTAGAATGACATTCTAACCATCAATATTTAAAACTTTGAGTTTATGGGAGAAATTATATTAATTTTATATTATCGCAGTATTCTCTGTGATATGCCAGGTAACTTTTGAGTCAGAAAAAGACAAAGCTATAACTATCAATAAACTTATGACATCTCTTTCAATTGTTTTTATGTCCAATCGTTCTTGTGCCTGGTCGTATTCCTTTATCTGTTACTCTTGTGTTCATTTGGTTATGGTAATTACTAGATGCTGCTTTAATATATTATACTGAATAATTACTGAAAAATACTTTCCAATGAAAAAGTTGGCTAAAAGGAATACCAAGAAGCTGGCAGACAAGAGTTAATAGAAGGACACTATCAAGAAAAATAATTATCAAACGGCAAGATTTATGTGAACAGAAGAGAGAAAATAATGTTACAAAAAGAAACTACTCAGCAATTTAACTTTTAATGCAGCCCTAAAGTAACCAACAAGTGTTTTCGCATCTTAATATAACTATCCACAATTCTCATTACTGCTAATTGGTTTTTAACAAAATGCAAAATAAGTAAACCCTCAGGAAGAACGTTTTTATTTTCTTACTCCTACAATATAACCAGTTCAAGCACTGAGTATGGGAAGATTATTATTTGGGAACAGTTAGTGTTTCACAGAAGCTTCTTATATAATGTTCATAAAAATAAGAACTTTAAACTAAATACCTATACGTGATATGCGAGGAAGAACTATACAAGACTTAGGAAACTACCAAAGGAACCGCAAAGTAATATAGACACAAATCCAATAATTTGCAGCACAGAGTTCCATTGCTACAGATCCAACACAAGAAGGATTATCTTGGCTCTAGTTTTAGAGTACAAAAATGTACAAATTATAGAATTGCCAGTGTGAAAAAGCAACGCTACCTCTGAGAAATCAGCAATGCAATAAGTACAAGAATAAAAGAAAATGATGCAAATGATTTTGTTTGTATAAGTAAAAGTAGGTGTTCACTATGAGCGCATCAGTATACATTAAATTTATAAATAAAATTAGAGTGTGTTTGTGCTTACTATGGTGCACAAAGTTGTAGTTATAACGTTGTATTACTACAAGAGTTGCTTTTTTGTAGTTCACCACTAAGTTATTCTTCAAACGCATAAACAAAACCTATGCACCCTAACTGAATATATATATATATATATATATATATATATCGTATATATGTTATATTAATGAGAATCGTAATCCTAAGCTTCGAACTTTGAAGCCATTTTTCACTACAAGTTACCATAATTTAAAACCGTATCATTCCAAGGCAGTGATCAAACGGATGGCAGGAAGCTCTCAAAATGACACCGAACGTTTCGACAGAACATTCGTTGCCAGGCAGGAGGAAGATGACAACCTCTGCTGGCGGTGTCACACAGAGAGATGTGCACATGCCCAGGGATCTTGTCTTCGCGACCCCGCCACATAGAATCCACTACATGATCGCAGAGAATTTAGATCTATCAACTCCATGTTCATGAAGAAAGACAACGGCGACCAACGGTTCCACCAGGAGGACTGACCTGAGAGATGTTCCATCCACTTAGCTTACCTAGGACTGTGATGTTTGAGAAAACAGCATAATCAGAGAAAAACCAAGAAAAACTATCAATATATAGACCAACAGTTCCCTTTCGTCAAACAGCTTAACAATTATCATCCTATCTTGTCATTTCATTCACTTTTATCTTTAATTATTTAGTTGTCCTTTGTCCAATGTAAAAAGCAATTGTTATTCAGCAAGACATTTATACTGTACAAAACTTATAGAGATTGACTTACATAGGTGGTCTGAAAAGTTTACGACCTAATAAAGATAAAAGACATTTTTTCAGAATTTGTTTTTATTTTTGAACACACTCTCCTTGTAACTCCACACACTACTCCCAGCGATGTTCTCATTTCTGTAACCCGTCCAAATAGTACTCGGCGTTTTTCTCTGCAAAATAATTGTTCACGAATCTCTGTACTCCGAGCGCAATTTTTAGATGAGGGAACCAAAAGAAGTAGCTTGGGGCTACATCTGGTGAGTAAGTTGGATGGTCAAGCAGTTCAAACCGTAATTCGTGGATTTTCGCCATTGCAACCGCAGAGGTGCGAGACGGTGCGTTGTGTAGGTGAAACAGGATTTTTGTATTCTGTAAATATGGCCGTTTCTCCTCAAGTTCTGCCTTCAGTTTGTCATGTAATGATGCGTAATACGCTCCTGTAATGATTTTCCCTTTTTAAAGATAATCGATTAAAATAACTCCATGACTATCCCAAAAACAGTCGCCATCACTTTCCTAGCCAAAAAAAAAAAACAACAGTTTTTGCTTTTTCTGGAGCCGGTTGCCCCTTTGCAGTCCACTGTTTGGACTGTATTTTTGATTCCAGCATATAATGGTGTATCCAAGTTTCATCTACAGTAATTAATCGGTGCCAAAACTCGTATTTATTGCACCTAAACTGCGCCAACAGGGCGTTTAAAATGTTCATTCGAACACGTGTTTGGTCTAACGTGAGCAAACGCGGCACCCAACGCGCGGACAGCTTTCATATGTCTAAATGTTGATTTAATATGTGACAAACACGTTTTTTGACATGTTCGTAGCCTCTGCTATCTCTCTCACTTTAATTTCGCGGTCATCTGGTACCGTTTGGTGAACATTGGCGATGTTTTCTTTGATAGTTGTAGTTTTTGGACGTCCCGAACGTTCATTGTCTCCCTTAGCTCTTACGCCCACGTTTAAATTCAGTTGCGCAAAATTTCAGGTAAATAATGGTGCACAGTCCTCATATACAGAATCCAGTTCATCTTTGATTTGCGTAGGCGTATTGCCTTTCAAAAACAGATATTTAATGACAGCTCGATACTCGATTCTGTCCAAGTTTATAAAACCACTCACATCAACGCACTCAAACGACTGTTACACAACAACTGAGCGTCCAAAATGGCTGAAACTTTGGTAAGTAACTGTCAACAGATAGACAAAGAAATTAACTAGGTTTATTTTACGAGTGCTATCATCTTCATGTTGAGGTCGGAAACTTTTCAGACCACCCTCGTATAAGCTCGTGTATTATAAAAATTGATGAAGTTAAGGTATTTTCGTTTAAACAGTTCAGGCTCCTAAAGCGTTACGCTGTTATAAAGTATGCACTGCCTTCACTTTTTAACGCAATTTTTAAAGCAGGAAAATTCTTAAATCATAGTCTGTTGTTTTCTTCCTTTTTTTAAAAAAAACACCATCATTAACATATCCAAAAGTTACTTTTAAGCTACCTATCCAGAACTAAGCTTGAATCGTCTATTTAAGACATTTCACCTATTTAACCTTCAAATGTAAAACTGAGAAGCATAAGCCAAACTCTTATGTTTACATCAAGGCTGACATAAGTCATTCAAAATGAAGAATATTTACATGCTATTCCCATAAAATTGAAGATATGCATTGTACTCGTATTTGACATTTAGGCATAAGATATTTTAATCAAAGACCTTAGAACCATTTTTATGAAGATAAAAGGTACCAAAATGTTCTCCTTGTAAAGGATAGTTTGTATAGGGAGATTTTCTTTAAAATATTTTTGGAAAATGCTTAACTTAAATACACAGCTTGATATTTAACCGACTTATCATTTTGGCTTATTTGTTTACACACATTAAAAAATAACGTTTTTTATCCAGGGAGTCTGGAAGAGCAAATTTCCGATGAAATATAGTCACCTAAATTCTAGAAGAAATCCAATACTTCCCCTTCTTGCTACATCTAGAATATAGTAGCTCGTTTTGAAACACTCAGGTCGTTTCAGCTGCGGGTGAAATCAGTGAGGAAAATTTATGAAAATAAAATGCAGTTGGAGTGATGTGCTTAAAAACTATTCAATTTATTCACGACAATGTTCAGAAATTATGAATGATAAAATTAACACTAATCAACAATCTTATTTTAGGCGGCATTTTCTCGCGAAATTTGGCGTAGCACCATTTTGCAATCATGGGCTCACATTTCTAAATGTTTCTGGATCTTTCGAACAAAATATCTTATATATGCTTAGTCATCAGCTAGAAATTAAAAAAAAAATGTTGCTTCGTGTTTCATTTTAACCAATAAAAACACACTACTGCCTTGATATTACATTGTTGAGTTACTTTTTCTGTTTGCTACACATCTCTAAAATATTCAAGAGGTCCCGAGTTCGAATTTCGGTCAGGGTGAGTTACCTGGATAAGGTTTTTACCGGTGTTCTCCCTTATCCTCGGAGACAGTGTTGGGTAACTATAACCTCCATAGACCCCGGGCTCATATGAGCATCATTTCACCCATTTCATACATCGTCCGATATGACTTAACGCTGGAAGACGTAAATTACAACAACAAAACAAACAAAAAAGGTCTCGAAAGTAGGTGTCCTACACTTTTCTTATCTGACAAGTCGCATGGTTATAGTTATCAGAAAGTGAAGGATTTCAGCATTAATAAAATAACTTTTGGAAATGTTAGGGACGATTACGGAGACGACTAGATCTTAGAAAACAGGCGGAATCCCTAATATCTGCAGATCATGCATCCTAAGCGGCGGGTCCAACCCTTCCCCCACAGTGCGAGCTCTCAGCACCCCTCTCAACACCGAAAATCAGAGCAATAGTTCATAGAGTACACTTCGTCAACTTACTAGCCGCATTCCACTCACCTGAACCTTCTACCCTGATACGTGATAAGCATGTATAAAGCAGTTACTTCCATGTTATCTACACTCAAACCATTAACAACACAACGAACGTAAACAAATGGGCCAAGGATCACTAATATACATTATTATGATGATGATTATACATTTATTGATACTTGCTCTTTGTATACAGAATATTTTGCCGCGACTTTACGGGGAATGGGGTTGTTTTCAAATAGCAGCATCATTGCTTAAAGTCATATAAGAAATCAGCTATTCATTTCCTTTCCTCTCGGCTTTAATGCGTAGAAATGCCTATACGATAGCTGACAGTAAGGAGTTCAAATTATAGAACATAGGAAACAGAAAAATTCGAGGCATCCGCCTACCAACATGAAAATGAAATTCGAAACAACCCAAAGAGTGAACATTCCAACGAGATCACCCGAATGTCAACCTCACATACTACCGCTGAGTCACCTTAACAAGTATCTATTGGCTGGCCCCGTAGCTCAGTCGGTAGAGCACCTGCCTACCGTGCTAGGGGTCCCGGGTTGGATTCCCGGCGGTGGGGGTGGGGATTTTTCTCCGACCAAGATAATTCCCCATCTTCCCCAGAGTCTGGAAGTATGAATGAGAGTGTGAATGTGTGCGTGATGTAATGATAAATAAACCCAAAGATAACGAGTTAACACCTTCAGTATGTTCCAAAGGAGAACGGCCGCCGATATGACCATAGTAGTTAAAGGCGGGGTATAAATGGAACAAGCAAAAAAAAGTATCTATTACAAATGGCAACATACATCAGTCACAGTGGAATTGTACCTGCAAAGCAGTTATTTATTTATTTTGGTTTTTCCTAACTGGAATGGTTTATTTGTAAGCTGATGTGAAATAGAAAATCAGAGCGTGACTGAATGCCTCGCAGTGCGTACATTCATGCCCCTCGAAAAGAAAATTGCACAGGAGTCCGATTGAAAAGCCATTTATCCTGTATGAAAGGGAAAAGAAACCGCTTTTAGCTCTGGCTTTAATAAGCTGTTATAGAAGGCGATCGCTGTTGGCTTCATTTGGTATTCAGTGCTGATTGGACATCAGTTTTCGCCCATTGTGCGGTAAACACGGCACATAATTATAATGCTACCAAGGACGGCACTCGATGCTCTTGGAGTTTTTCCCGTTTTCCAATTTACTGGAAAGCAGTAAATCCACCCCACACCATGTCTTCATTTGATCCTTTCAGTGTCCGGCAGAGGTCAGCGGAGTCGAGTTGACTTCGCTCCCAATTACCCAAGGGGGATGGACGCGATCAAATGGGTAATCAACCTGCGGTCTGCCCATGTCTTTCTTAGTGCACCCTCGCACAAAGTGAACTAGACCCACTTCGTCTCAATAGTGTACCCCTAACAACTTCTCAGGCCGGCTTTTCATCAGAAACTCGGCTTTTACAGCGCTTCGCAAACTTGAACCACTGATATAATTTAATTAATATACCTAACAGACCGGTACGGTATACTTACACATGAGGTACTCCGAGTCACTTGGAAGAGGAAGTACTACATACTAATAATAAGAAATACCTTTAGACATTTTCTCTTTCGTATTATATTAATGTACATACAATGTCTGTCTCTACTTCTTGGGTTTTCTTATTTTTATTTAGAGATGATGAAAAGCAAAAAATAAAGTTTACATGTATAAGTAAGGAAAATAATGAAGTATAAAGTCATAAACAAATTCAGCTGTATTATATAAATTCTTTTGATATAACAGTCTTATTCGGGGTCAATTTTACATTCATCTCAGATTATTAACACATAAAGTTACACTTTTTGTCAGAACGTGATCTTTACAAAGCTAAGGGCCGGCTCCAACTCTGTATGACTTACTTTGGTCTTACTTTCATAATTCTCAACCAACCACACAATAAACCTAAGAAGCTGTTACTCTAATATTAGCGAAATGCTCAGATGCCTTTTGTGTTCTGCGTCCCAGTGGAGTTTCCTGTTAGTTTTGCTCCAGTGACTAAAGTGCCTGACATTGCCTGAGATATTCCTAATTCCTCATAAACCATGCAGTAAGCTGATGATGATTCGGTGAACAACCATGGTCAGTAATCACATGGAGCTACTGCTAGTCACTTCTTAGTGACTGAATACTGTCGCCTGGCATTTGAAATTTTCTGATCAAGTTCAGATCACCTTGGGAGCAGTGCTTAAGGCATCTCTTCGCTGCTGATATCTTCTTAAACAAATTCCACCAGACTAATATTGTGTTGGATTTGAGCTGCAGTTGCTTTATGGTCAGACACCGGTGCAAGATATCGATAGAGGTTTCAGAAATTAATAAGTGAATCGATGAATTTTTGAGGGGCTGTAAGGAAATCATTCAACCATTCCCAACCTTCAAATTCAAAATGTATTTATATATTGTACTACAACATTACATGGATACCTTCCATATACAAAGGTTTAAATAAGGATTGAGATATTTCTATCGCGAAAGCTTAAAGCATGTAGGTCCAGGTGGTGCAAATTTGTAGAGCGATTGAAACTATGAGTAAGGTTAGCTTTTTGAAGTTTTAAGTATTTTGTAATTATCCCAAAATCCTATAGTTCTATAGCTCAAATAAAAATTTGTGTCCTTATTGGCCAAGCAATATACTGTCACCGATCGCATTGATTCGTTAGTGCTGTGACAAGCCAGTGTTGCGAGCGCTGAACGCTTGCCGAGAGAGAGACAGAAACAAAGACAGAAAGAAATTAATTGTTCTTTCACACTCGCCGTGTGTAGGCTAAAGTATGGAAAGATAGAGTCAGAATTAAAAATGCAATTGCATAGCCGAGATTTGAGCCACGGATCTTATGGTTGCCGCCCAGCCGCTCTAACACTATGGCCAACGTGCCGACATGACATTAAATTCTCCAACTGACTCGTGTTTTTCCAGGTAAACCACTAGGAGTTCTCATAAAGCAACGCAAAGAAAATCCCTGTAAGGAATGTGCTGTGGGACAAGGACAGCGAATGTGTGTGTCAGAGAACGCTTGCTATACAAGGAGCAGACTGTTAAAAAAACATGCGCCCTATTTACTCTGTACATTAAAACCGAGAAGATTCATTCACAAAAGTAGAAGCCATCAGAATGTTTTTGTATGGTCTGTAACTGTACTGTCATGGGGTGTCATAAACCTGTCCAGGGAGGGTGTGGGAACCTTCGCCAACCCCCTGCGTCTC
Source organism: Mantis religiosa (assembly GCA_030765055.1). Taxonomy (NCBI): domain Eukaryota; kingdom Metazoa; phylum Arthropoda; class Insecta; order Mantodea; family Mantidae; genus Mantis; species Mantis religiosa. Next base: position 135,519,226 of record CM060949.1, on the reverse strand, counting down.
GTCCCTCGGAGACTTACTCTCCTGTGGAGGAGTATACCTTAATGGCGACTTACAACGTGTAAGTACTTTAAGGCCCGGGCTATATAGTTAACCACTATTAGGTCAATTAATGGAAATTAAGTGTTCTTTCACACTGGCTGTGTGTAGGCTAAAGTATGGAAAGATTGAGTCAAGACTGGAAAATTCAATGCCATAGCTGGGATTTGAACCACGGATCTTCTGGTTACCGTCCAACCGCTCTAACTCTTGAGCTACTATGACCAACGTGCCGTCATGACATTAAATTCTCCAACTGACTCGTGTTTTTTACAGGTAAACCACTTAGGAGTTCTCATAAACACATGAGACAACTACCTTAAGGGCGACTTACAACATGTAAGTACTTTAAGGCCCGGACTTTAACTATAAACTTACGGATTGAGCGGTTTCTGGAAGCTGTAAGGCAGCTATGACTTTTTTACCAGTTTATAAATATAAATCTCCATTACACATTTCAGTATAAGGGTTAAACATATTGTAGGTATGATTTTATTTAGAGCTGTAAGATACTGTACATTTCTGTGTGGGTCTTAGAGCATAATCATACGATGTTTTTTTTATACTTAGGCCAAAATCCTGGTTGTGAAAGTTTAGGCCAGAGCCTGAGTTCAAAACCGGTCCAGATCAGTGGTTTTTATTATGCTTAAAAGCGACAGACCCATGTCAGTAGAGTTACTGGCATGTAAAGAGCAATTCCTACGGAGCGAAATCCCAGCATACCGGCAGCGGTGATATCACTCTGACAAATGACAGACAGTACTTAATATTTCTAAACGGGAAATGACATAAATATTAAATCACCTCTAAACATGAAGTTTCAAACCTTTTAGAGATATTTTACAGCCTGTGATCTAGGGAAGAACAGAAGACCAATTCCAAGTGGTGAAATAAATAGCTAAACTTTGAGTGGCATTAACACAGAGCGCAGCTTTGTATTTTAATGTATAGATCATTCTTATAAAATACTTCACCTCAGAAGAGAAACACATTTTACGCATCATAATGCATTTTTAAGCTCATGATTGCTAAATGCATTTTAGGTTTGCCACACTTACAATTAACTTTGGTGCCTTGATTTGAAGCAAATTTAAAGGATACGCTAACGACTCCCTATTTACCTCCCTCAAAGGGATATGATACCTTAGAATGTGTAGATACATATAATAACGCTGTACGTTGGAAATGCAAACAGCAGTGGGCTACTGGAGGAAGATTTTCCTCAGAGGTGCGAGCTCATTGTAATATCTCGACAAGATAAGCAACTAAGTCAATGTCATCCTCAGTTCGCTTATTATTTAAACATCTGCTTATCGCTTCACCTCTAAAGTTATCTCATGTGATTGACATAAATAAAATAAGGACTGACAATGTTATCAAAACAATATATGAAGAAACAAAAGAAGGTTAATTCTACAGGAATATTTTCCGACTCCATATGTGTAACTGTGAACTATGCTGAGATCCATAAGCAGGGCAGGTTTAATTAGTGGCCCAGCACTATATGGGGCTTTGCACGGCTAGAATTTTCAATTTAGGCTTGCAAACATGCCACTTCGCAAATATTTTTTGTTCAATAATGTTCACGTCCTAATCACCAAGTTACCAGTCAGAGCGTTCGTTATGGTTGGGTCCTGGTATCTATCCTTGACGTGTTCCTACAAAGCAACAGCACGTTACCCGAGAGGTAAAGAAAAGGAACGAAAAGTAAGTAAGAATGTTTCTTGATTAATGCAGAGTTATTTCCATTTAAATTGAGTGGTCGTTTAAATAGATTGCGATATAAATCGCGCCATGGTCGAGTGGGTAAGCCGCTCGACTCTCACTAAGGCGTTCGATCCCAGGCGATCACAAAATAAGACTTCTGAGGGACAACAAGACGTTGGGGCGCGTTTTCTCCGGGATCTCCGGTGACCCCACGATTACTCCACCAATTGCTCATCATCACCTTTCCTATGATTCATCTTGTCTCATACTATCATCCACTTCTCTCAACCATCGGGCTGACTACGCATCCTAGTTCTCTATCAGATCCAAAGCTTCGTTTCCTCAGACCCGACCTTAAGGGACAGCGGAACAAGAATCCCCTAACATCGCGATAAGTGGTACACTAGGGATAAGATAAAGAAGAAGAAGATTATTGGATATAACTTTTGCAATACAGTTTAAATATAGTGTGATCCATATAAACCTGAACCATTTCAATAGACCATAACTTTTGAAACAATGATAGGATACACGTGCAACTTTGGAAGAATGTAATACACAATTGGGAGATTACATTACACTATTTACATCTCAGAGAAAATGTTGTAAGTGTCGTCCACAACTATACATGTTTGCACTCGTCTCACCATATTCTCTGGAGAGAATACGGAGAGTATTCTCGCCAATGTTACTTATTTCGGTTCGAATGGATTCCTTGAGAACATCAATTGTCCGTGGCCTATTCTTGTACACTCTATTTTTGGATACCCCCACAAGAAAAACTCCGTTGAGGTTACGTTAGGTGATCTGGGAGACCACAGACCTTTTGAGATTATTCGACTATCAAAGAAACTGGTTCCAAGTTCCAAGGTGTCATTAGATGTATGGCACGTTGTTCCATCTTGCTGGAAATAACCTTCTCTCAATTCGATATCATCCAGCTGCTCCACAAATGTCTTGAAGTTACCCATATACACTTCAGTATCTACAGTCGTATCAAATAAAATGGGACCAACGATCCATAGATGCTGTTGAAGGAAACTTCCAACATTTTCCCTGAGATGTAAATAGTGTAATGTAATCTCCCAATTGTGTATTATATTCTCCCAAAGTTGCGCATGTGTCCTATTATTGGTTCAAAGGTTATGGTCTATTGAAATGGTTCAGGTTTATATGGGTCACACTATATAAGAGACATTTACAATGAACTCTTTTTATATACGATAACAGTTATTCACAAAGAAATATTTATTCCGTAACCAGTTTTTAAACAAATAAACGCAAGTTCTTATGTTTGCAATACTGCAAATATTTTTAACAGTTTCTCGGGGATTATTGATTATATTGTAAATCTGTAATGAACGTGCATGTGGTACTACGCCAAAGATTGTTGTATTTTTATTTAACAGTGTGTTCTGTCTTGCAATTTACTATTAATAAAATTTATTCTTAAATGTTTTTAATATTTCATATTGAGTTCGTTTGTTTTCTTTTATTGATATACAAATTATGAGTGTAATTTTACTTTTAAGCAGTTATGTATGTATACTCATGTGATAACTTTTGGGACACGTATTATGAGATGCTTATGTGTTAATCCACTTCCAAAGCTTCTGTAATCATTTCACAAAGTCTATGTAACCTCCTCTTCCATACCGAACGCGTCTGATGCGTGTAAAGTTACTAATATTACATTACCTTTCCTCCATGTAATCCTGATTAACTACTTATTATGTATAAGTGTGGTTATTTCACTATATGATTTTACTACTTGAGATATTGCTCCATAATAATCTTGCATTAATTTTAGAGAAAATTATTGTTTTCAGTAGCCTATGTTCACAAAATGCTTTTCACATAACATTTCGGCATGCAAATTTTCTCCCTTTGAATATCTATTATTTTTGTTTCTTTTGCACATTCTTTTCATACTTTCATATGCATACTTTTATTGAACAATACGGAATACTGGAAATTAATTGCTCTTTCACACAAGCCGTGTGTAAAATGCACTATGAAAGGGGTAGAGCCAGACTGAAAAATTCAATGTTTTCAAAAATTCAAAATTATTTTAGTATGGCTCTACCCTTTCATAGTACGTCCTACATACGGCTAGTGTGAAACAGCAATTAATTTCCATTAATTATACTGTAAGTCGCCATTAAGGTAGTTGTCTCATGTGTTTATAAGAACACCTAGTGGTTTACCGGAAAAAACACGAGTCTGTTGGAGAATTCAATGTCATGTTGGCACGTTTGCCATAATAGCTCAATGGTTTAGAGCGGCTGGACGGAGACCAGAAGTTCCGTGGTTCAAATCCCGGCTACGGCATTGAATTTTTAGTTTGGCTCTACCCTTTCATAGTGCGTCCTACACACGGCTAGTGTGAAAGAACAATTAATTTCCATTAATTGTACCTAATAGTGGTCCGAACTATAAAGCCCGGGCATTAAAGTACTTACGGCATAGTAAGTTGTCATTAAGGTAGTTGTCTCATGTGTTTATGAGAACTCCTAAGTGGTTTAACGGGAAAACCACGAGTCAGTTGGAGAATTTAATGTCATGTTGGCACGTTGGCCATAGTATCTCAGTGGTTGGAACAGCTGGGCGGAGACCACAAGCTCCGTGGTTCAAATCCCGGCCATGGCATTTAATTTTTCAGTCTGACTCTACTCTTTCACAATACAGAATACGGTTTGCATTACTTCATTTAGACGAATGTTGGGTAACTCTAATCTTTATGGATCCTTACTCATTGGAACATCATTTCACCCTGCCATTCACCGTCCGATATGACAGCGTTAGAGGATGTAAATTACAACAAAAAATACTTCATTTAAGTATAGGACTGTGTAAAAGAAGTTTAGTTCTTATTCTTTTATTTTCTACAAATTTCGTCGCTTTAAGCTTTTGTGTCAACATATTTATTTTATATTACATGTAGTATATTTGCCTCAGTTTTATACAGTAAAATTTGTAAACTATACGATTGTTCAGTAATACAATTAGTTATTTATCAGTATGTACAAGGTACCTATTCAAGCTGCATTCTTCGGCCCGCCTAGGTAGCGTAGATGGTAGCATGTCTGCCTCACGTTCAAGAGGTCCCGAGTTCTTCGGCCCGCCTCCGTAGCGTAGATGGTAGCACGTCTGCATCACGTTCAAGAGGTACCGAGTTCGAATCTCGGTCAGGGTAAGTTACCTGGATAAGGTTTTTTCCGGGGTTTTCCCTTGTCCTTCAAGATGAATGTCGGGTAACTCTAAGCTCCAAGGACCCTGGAGTCATTTGAGCATCATTTCACCCAATTCATTTACCGTCCGTTATGACTTAACGTTGAGAGACGTAAATTACACACACACACACACACACACACACACACACACACACACACACAAGCTGCATTCTTATTAGGCTTCATACTGAGGGCTGACCTCTGTTTTCCATTCTCTTTTTAAATCAACTACAAAATGTTGAAAAGTGTTGTGATATAGGTACTAAAGCGCTGCTTTATTTACTGATTTACCCAAGTTTGAGGTAAGGATTTGATTCTGCTTGAATTATTAATCTTGGTATTTATATTATACAACTTGAAACATTTTCATTTATATGTTTTGGATAGCTAATTGTGTACATAATAGGCCAAAACTTTCCCTGTTACCCAATCAAAGACTTCCTCGTAGTCTATGAAAGCTAGTGTGTGTCTAGTTGGAGTTCTCCTTCTTCTAATGTATAACTGTTTTAAAATAACGGACTCTGTGAAGGATCTTCGTTTTGAAAACGCGGTTTGTTAGTTTACTAAAATTGCATCAGAGAGTTTTAGAAAAACTTCACGAATACCTATGGTATAGTTGTGATAAAATATTCTTAATAATCAGCACTTTGTATAATTTTTCGATACCTTCTTTCAGAGTTTAAATCCAGAAATTTCTTTAACTATTGCTGTGTACTTGATTTGAGTCCTACCACAGATTAAACTGACGCACCAATACAGGTTTCAACAATAATATATTTATTGCGTCAATGCTAGGTACTCAATTCATCTTTACTTTTACAAATCTCTAGGTTATTCAACAACTCCCAAGCTTTCGATATAAGGATTTCTATGAAATGAGTGACTCATATAAATAATTAGCAGTAGGTTGATGGTTTGATGCCCAGCTACTTGTTCATTACAAGGGATTTGTTTTGCGATGTATTGCAAATTCAAAGAGGATTTAGGAATAAGATACGCCCTACTTATGAGCAAAAGCTTCTGCAGCGAATATGAGAATTAATGACAACAGGTTCTCTTACATAGGGTCTTTCTGTCGCACCGGTTTGATGCAAGTACTCGGCCTTGAACCCGTAGTCGTCGTTCCAATTGATCTCACAGAGGTGAATGAAGTCTTATGGTGGTAGGAGCGTTTAACTGTTTCTTGGAAATAGCTACAACAAGGAAGGCTGAAGCACTAAGAGTGCAATTTTTGTGTGGGTTGTTTTTATTAAGGGTGTAAATCACTACATTTCAAACCAAGTTCGCCAGCATTATAATTCCTCTGTTGTAGCACTCCAAAAAGCCACGATAAGACGAAGAAACGTGCAAGAAGATTCATAGGACGTTTCACTTACATCTCAAAAAAGCTACTCCTTCCCTCAAGCCTGCACTTCAATTCCAGATGGAACCATCCTATCTCAACGTACTCCTTTATTCTTTACAAAAGAAATAAAAAGCCATCACTCTTCAAAATATGAAGAGCAAAGAAACATTAATGACTCAATAGTAAAATATTTTAAAAACCAATTGCCTTGAGCTAAAAAAAAAAAAAAAAAAAAAAAAAAAAAAAAAAAAAAAAAAAAATCAATGTGTTTCACTTTAATGTTAAGTTAGTTATCTCCAGAGCTGTTTAAAGGTTTTATATAATATTTAATACTTTAGAGCTATACTAATAAATTGAAAACCTCATTCGATGAAATAACTCCCCGTTAGGGTATAAGGCTCGCATGCGGAAGATTCGTGGTTCGAGTCCATTAATGTCGATCGCTCTGCTCTTAGTTATTTCGAGTTTTTGTAGGTGGTTGGGCAAATTATGGAAAAGTTTCTCGAATTTTTATGCTGTGCATTTCCAAATTCATATCCTGATATTTCAGGGGAGGAGGATCAGGCGAGTAGACGGAGTTGTTTGTCATATGATAATGAATCTGCTTTGAGTGAATGTCTGTTCCAGAGTCCAAACCTCCAGCAAAGTCAGTCCTTGCGCTTGGTCCTGTAGGCGTCGGAATTACACTTGGAGACATTACGGACTAGACTTGCGTCCTAGGTTGACATCCCGAATCTGGTCACTTTCTGTGTCCTTCAGTTCACCGCTTCTTACAAGAGATTCGGCAGGCCTATGTGCATCCGTGTACAAATTTTCCTGCGCACTTAATTTAATCTAGTCTATATTCAGCACAGGGCTACAATATGTCACGAACCCATTATTTAAGATAGCGCGGCTTGTGTACACAACGAGCTGGCAAATAAAGAAGACGGAGATAAAAGGCTTACCGACACAGAAAAGTGAGGCGTCCTATCCCAAGTTCAGGACGGCCATGAGCGGCTGATAGCCTACTACAGCAAGACGCTATCCAAGGCAGAGAAGAACTACTGCATCATCCGGCGAGAGTTACTGGCGGTAGTATAGACATTGGAGCACTTCCAGAAGTACCTCTATGGTCAGCAATTCCACCTGAGGACTGACCACTCCGCCCTAACCTGGATACTGAGCTTTAGAAACCTGGAAGGCCAGACAGCACGCGGGATACAGAGGCTGCAGGAGTACGACTTCACCTCTGAATATCGTACAGGGAAGCATCCACGGTAACGCAGACGCCATGTCCCGAAGACCCTGCCCAGAGGAGTGCGGCCAATGCACAAGAGTGGAAGAGAAGGAGCGTGCCGCAGCTGTCAGAGTGGTCACGGCAGTACCTGCGGATGGCTGGGATAGCGCAGGCCTGAGGAGGGAGCAGCCGAAGGACGCCGACTTGGAGCCACTCTGGAGAGAAGTGGAGGCAAGGACAAGACCAACTTGGGAGGACGTTGCACCACGGAACGCCTGATACAATTCCTACTGGGCCCAGTGGGACTCACTGAAGACAAGAATGGGCGTGCTGTTCCGGGTATGGGAATCGCCCGATGGGAAGACGCAGAGGGAACAGTTGGTACTTCCCCAAAGTAAGGTCCCGGAGGTCTTGGAGGAAGTGCACTCGATAATTCAGGAGGACATCTGGAAGCAAACCGAACACTCTACAAACTTCAACAGCCGTGGCAAGGACCGTACCGAGTGGTGAAGAGGATTAACGACGTGGTCTACCGCATCCAGAAGTTGCCCCGAGGGAAGATGTTGGTGGTACACCTGGATCGTCTGGCCCGCTACGATGGTGCTGTTCGGGACGACCAGCCTTGAGGAGGGAGCAGTGTCACGAACCCGTTATCTACGAAAGCGCGGCTTGTGTACACAAAGAGCCGGCAAATAAAGATAGCGGAGATAAAAGACTTACCGACACAGATAAGTGAGGTAAATGGAAATTTCTAGTGACTTCTTGATTGGTAGAGTTTATTCGGTTTCTGGTTTGTTTTAGAACAGTTTAGAAATTATCAATGGAGGAAAATATATAAGAGATTGTGACACGCCAGAGTCAGTCGTAAGCAGTAAACAGCTGTAGAGTGTTGTTGTAGCGAGAGCTGATGCAATCAGAACGCTGTTTGTTATGGTCATCGACCTTGGTAGACTGTGTGTATGTGACGCAATGTTGTTACGTGAGAATTTAACAGTGTAAGTCTACGGAAGTAAAGAACATTTGGAATATCTGCAACTCGGACTTTTATTTCTACGAACCCACAAAGTTACAATGTTCAGCACAGGGCTACGATATAAACTGTAAACGAAATAACTTCAGAAATACGACATTGGTAAACTCACGACTTCTTTAAAAAATGGGTGCTTGACTTCACCGAGTGCAAACATCCGATGTCTGTTCACTCTTGTACAAAAGGTTATAAAAACGATTGTTTCTCTCTCTCTCCATTTTATGTTAATATAGATAAACGTTTGTAGAAATGGATTGATTATATCTTTTCTTAAAGATAGAGTTGGTCAAAAAATGTTTACTCGCTTGTCAGAAACTAAGACCACTTCGTGTTTCCGTATTTAGCCGAAGTCACAGGTAGTTTCCTACAAGCAGTAAGACACTCAACTGATTTGTCATTGCGAACACAGTCGTTTCCTCAAGCATGGCAAACATTTAAGCCTTTCTGATTAAAATCTGAAGTATGATTAAACTCATGGATTAAACAGAGTATAATCTGGGACTCTTTTCTTTGTATGAAAACGCATCGTAAACAATTGATTTAAACAACGTCTCAATATTATGTTCGAATGTTTCTCGACATTAAGACATGGGTCATAGATAGCGAGATGCATAATTCGAAACTCGCATATTGTGTTCACCTTTTAATGTTAGTGTTTTCATTGTATGCATTACTTTAATGTTGTAAAAGCAAGTGAAGGAGGCTTAAAATAAGCAAACAAAACAAAATAATAAAATAAAAAATATCTAATAGCCAGTACAATATGCTTCATGCTCTAAAACCTTGCTAGTTCTTCTCAGCATGGAGTCTTATCTGCCGAAGAAAAGTAATATGTTTTTGCGAGGGAATCCCACGCATCTTCTACCCTGTCCCCACAGTTCGAGGTTCGACGGTATTTCGAAGAATCTCATGCGTTAGCCAAGCCTTTCGAGCAATACAACTATCTGAAAAGCAGCCACATCACAAAAGAAATAAAATACAACGACAAGGTGTATCCTAAATTGAAATATTCGCCGAGCGCGATGGTTGTGTATCGTAACACAGTGTGGCTCGCTTTAGACTAAAATGAAGCTGATAAAAGCATTCCTAATAGTAGCGCTGAACGAAACCTTACTTTTTTGACGTTACTTATTTGATAAGTATAATTATTCTTTTTTTTTTTTTTTCTACCTTTCTCACCAATGCTGATGTGCTGGTCCCTTCAGAAGAGGGGCCGAAGCATTTGACCTGGGATACCAGGGTACAAAGGTCGGCCCCACGCCTGGGAAGATGAAGAGATGAATCATGGAGCAATTGGTGGAATGTTGGTGAGAGAAACCGGAGGACCCGGAGGAAAATCACCCCAGCGCCATGTTGTCCACAACAAATCCCACCTTGCGGTAGCGTGGGATCCAACCCGGGCCGCCTAGGAGTATAATTATTAATAAAATATAGAAAACAAGTTCATGCAAGATAAGATATGCATGCTTTTAAATGTCATTGCATAAAGGTACTTAATATATGTGAAATAGACAAATATACAGTATTACTTCTTAATACAGCTTCCTTAGGAAGGAAAATAAAGTCGGTGATCTTGTGTCGGATTTGCGCACGTAAAAGAACAATAAGCGTGATAAAAAGGTTTCTGAGCAAAGTTAAGCTGTCTTTCACGAAACATATAGAATGTAACAGCAGTTAAACAGCGTCCATTAAAAAGCAGCTATTAACTATAAGGTGACTGCAAGCTCTAAGAAATAAACTCTCTATGTTGTAAAGGTTATTTTGATTCAGTTCCCAAGAGTTGTAAAATTGTTTAAATATGTTTAATGATTTAAGAGTCAATATGGATCGGTTAAAACTAATAAGAAAGGAAATTGTTAAAATTCAGTAGGCCATGAGATGACGCAACATGTAAGTGATATGATGTGAATGTTGTATCATTGGTAATTTTAAAAATGATATTATGTAATGTGTGACATCGACCAGTAAGCATTAAGTTTGTCTGTTAGTGATGGCAACGAGAGAAGGAAAAATCAATAAAAAAAGTGATTCTTTCGCTCGCGACCATACCTGAGACAATTGTTCTCATGTAACGACTTAAGCAGTGCAGGAGATTTATTTTATATACATCAATACATCTGAGTGCCAGATCTGAACCAACGATTCAGAATGAGAAGTAGCAACTGGTGGCTTCATCGTTACCATCCAGGAAGACAGCAGATATCTACAGAATGGCTTCCCAACCTAGGATTTCGAGATAGTCAACGTGCCGTATATCGTCATAATTCCTGCGACAATGTATCTGAATATAGTAGAATGAGCAAATAATTGTTTAAAGTTTTAATAACACTACATTTTCACCTGTACAAGCCATTCACTATGCATGATGAATGATAATGCATTCGGGAGACCACCTTCCATTCCCACTTGAACCATGTTTTTGGGCGGTTTTCCTGGGTAGCCAGGCGAATGCTGGGTGATATTTACATACCCCGAATTTTCCGTACCCTTATTTCATCTTAATTATCATTTATTTTCACTTCATCTCTCTTCTGGTTGTTTCTGTCAGGGTAGAATTGTCGGCGGGTGTCTCGGCGTTGCATAGAACAATGATATCCTCCATCGGTAGGACTGTTTCCGATCTCCCGGCCGACTTGTTGGGTCGTTTCCGATGCCAGTTGTACTTGCATTCCGAGGGAGTTTCCAACTAGCAAATATTAGGAACCCTACCCTCAGCACTGTCGTGGCTCCTTGGGTCGGGCGCCCTCTGCCTCCTCTCGCCTCATCCTTCCGATGAGGGCTTAGGTACAATAAACCACAGGTTTCGGTGCCGAATCCCCTCCGTAGTAATCCTAATCCTGCTTCACTTGTTACATTGTTGAGGTAGAGATGGTATCGTGTGACCTCATCCTCAGCAGGTGGTCGACTGCTAGGCTTCCTTCTGTTCCTTGTCTAAGGGTGGAAAGTGGCTCCTCTGTCATTTGGTGTACTTTCCATCTGTTGAATGACTTCTTTTAATTACTTATGGAGTGAGATTACCCTTTCTATCGTATAGCTGGATAATTATTTGCTTCCATAGTTTGCCTTCTGTTAGCTGATTGGATGAATCATTGAATGATATCAGATGGCGGAAGTTATATTCACTTTGTATATTGTTTGTCTATATAAATAACTTTATTAAAACTGTTATCGCGAAGTATGTTTATTTTGCTTGGCTGCTCATGCAAATACTTAAAATGCACATATCGTTTGTGCAAAACCACGTTTGGGTACTATGCTGAGAATTCAGATACCTCCAGAGAGTTATTATTTTCCTGGTGATCTCCAGTTTGGCCCATTGATGTAAAATAATTCCAACGAGGTCATGAAAATCATAGAAACTACTCTCTGAACAGAATTTAATAGGTCAGTTGCAGATATCCATTATGGTTCATATCTTATATAATTTTATGCAATGCCTTACAAATAACACCAAATAATATCTGTACAATGAACATTAGTCACTTAATTTGTAATTAACTACTACAGATTTAGTGGCCCTCTTACTGCCAGAAAATTTAGAGAATCGGCTTATTACCGGATCTTGATAGCAAAATTATTCAAACTTTACTTCCTTAAGTATGAATGAATTATATTTCATATACTGAAGACGTTTATGTAATCATTTTATGTCACAGATTTATACGGAGGTTCTTTTTTCAGATTAGTCACATTGTGTGCAATTATCAACTATGCAAGGAAACATAAAAATGACTAAGAATACCACAAACGTAAACATTTTCTAAAAATATTATATTAATATCATAAGTTAATGCTGGAAAGGGTGAAGCTGCCAGAAGATGAAAAGTAAATGCAAATGATCAGATTTCAAGAATATATCTATCAATCGCAGAGATTTTGTGTCTCTCAGAGCTGGGTCCCCTTGCTTTTAATATGAGTAGGCCATCCACCACCAAATGGTGATTTGAACTCCCCAAGAACAGTCAAGTGTCTTTTTATAATTGGAGTTATTAGTACCAGAGTATTTCTCACTCTCTCCCTAGAATTAGCATTTTATTTTTGGTATAGATTGAAGGACAAAGTTTACAAAACAAACCCTCATACAATGGGGGCACTCAAAAATAAGAAATAAAATTAGAAATATTACAATATCGAACTGTTAATCATACCATAAGAATGTGTTCACTCTGTATATGAGGTCTATTGTGGAAACATATTTACAATATTTGCTATAAGATATTTTATAGAGTTTTAAGAAGCGAAGTTCAGGTCATAGTCACGGCCTGGTATGGTAAGTCCAGTGGTAAAGAATTACTCTAGAAACATTCATATTACTACGTTGTGTTTTAATAGTTAATACCAGGCTATCAAGTTGTGGCTTTGAGAGAACTAACCAACCAGCAACCCTTTCCAAGCTGAATCCGCTTCACCTCTGTCCATCACAAACGTCAGCATAGTGGGTTTGACCGAACTAGTTCTGCAATAGCAATAGGAAATTATTTCCAGCACCCTTACGCACATGTAGAGTAACTGAGCAGCTTTCTGTACTTGTTACTTTTCTGGCGTGTCTTTAATTATACAAACGTTGCATTACTTTTCGACCATCCCTAATGAGCAAGAGGATAACGACTGCCAAGCGTGATCATGCCGATTCTTCTGCCGCACTTGTATGTGGAAGAAGAGGGTGCATATGGTATAGGATCTTGTCTTTACAGTAGTCACCCCAGCAGTCAGCACTCTGTATGTGGAAGGGAGGGGTCCTTTATTGTTGTTTTTACAAAAGGAGCAGCGTGTAGAGCGAGCGCATTGACGCCTCCGATATTTAGCGCACAATATTCCACTGTTGTGGCATCATAAAACATTGCCGCCCGCCGAACGGCCGCTCTACCAATTACACCTGCCTTTAGGGTTTGCGATGGGAATCATAATAATAATAATATCGCCCACTCAATTCCATTGCTGCTGCTGTTGGTACCACTGCCGCTGTCTAATCAGCGAATTAAATCCCAGCCTCCATAAAAATGTCTCTCGAAAATGAATGACTGGCGTGCGAGCATTTGTATGTGTGCGTGTGAGTATGTGTGGTCACACAGGCGTTCAGGTTGTTGTTGTTGTTGTGTCAGCAAGCGCGGCGCGGAGCGGGGTGGGGCGGGATTTCAATTGCTTTTTATGTGATCAAGTACCACAATAAATTTGACGTTGATTGCAGTCGCCGGACAAAAAAATAAAAATCCTGCACAAAATACTAGCGATAGGACCACCAGATAGGATATCATCGCACCCCATATATAATATTATTATTCAGACTAGGCTGATTCATCGTTTGTTCCGGCAGGGGGTTGCTGCTGGGACATGGGAATGTCGTTATTGTTAAGACTTGTCCAATGGAGGGCCGGAAAGGGCCACTTGTGGACGACAGAGTGGCTGAAATAAAATTCTGCTGAGCTGATACCGTCCAGCGCGTAAGTTTCAAAAAACTGGGTTTACTTTAGCCAGTTGCTACCATAACTTGCTACGCTAATGGTAAAAGCTCCAGTAGACAGTTTTCTGGAAGTTGTGAAACTTTGTGATTGTGTGGGCGATGTGCTTATTCAAAATTAACTGTCAAAACAGAGATCGTTTATCTTTCAAGTAGATAACCATGAGTACGTATACTATGCAGGAATATTGTTTACAATATAATCATTTCACTGTTTCTATGTTAAAAGTTTGGTATAAAATGATATGAGTTCAATAACAGAGATTTCACATTCATTATTTTAACCTTGAATTTGCGTATAAAACATTGATAAATTATTTCAAACATTACTCAGTGGTCAGATTATATTTCGGCCGGTAGTACGAGGGATTTGACGCGGGACTGGATCAGCGACTGAGACCCGTATGACAGAAATGAGGTTAGCATCTTGAGGTTCATGTTGCTGCATATTTATATGTGTGTCTATTTATAAGCAATCATATTTACATCACGTGCTTTGTTGGAGTATTCATCATTATCAGTATCCTTTATTCCCGTATAGTTTCTGTTTTGTTCAGCATAAATTCAGTACATTAAAGCAAAGCATTTTCGTGCACAACATAAATTTCAAAACTGACTCATGTCGAGAGATGCATAGACAATTTTCAAGAATCGTATAGCGTTGAAAGTTGCAAACAGGGGATTTGTCCTTAGTTTAAGAGTATCTGGTTCATTAAAGGATTTAAGGAATATTCAATTAAGAAGTGTTGATTAAATAAAAGCTGCTAACTTTTTGTAGCACCTTGAATCCATGAATACCTTACATTAAAATTATATTTTGTAAATAAAATATTAAACTTTCATTCTAAAAATTAAATTTAAATTTGTAAAAATGCATTCAAATATACTGTCTGATAAGCGCTAAAGGTGCTCTCAATCTTTCCCAACTTCTTATTACTTTACAAATATTGCACAAAGTATATGCCTGCTTTTAATTTTTTTTCATGTCAGTCCAGAAGTGTTCTTTTCTTACATATTTATACTCTTCACTTAATTTTGATTCCTTTGTGACCACAACGTGAGTTACACACAGACGTAAAATATGGCATCGTAGTATACTTAAAGGCGCTTTAGTAAAATATCCGTAGTAACTGCCACAATTAATGGAATCTTGGTTTGGCTATGTTGAACCCTGTCTTGTGTTAAGCAAGCTCACTTTCCGTGCTTGTTGTGCAGTAGCCACGGACAAGCAAGCTTGAAGTAGAATCTGAACACCTGTAACTTTTATCTGTCACTAGCTGGGCAAGTACCTCCTCAAGTTATAAGAATATCCTATTGACAATGTTTATCCAGTAATGTCCTTATAGCCTAAAGATATAAATTATCACTTCCTTTTCAATAAACATTTTCCTTCCCTCTGGGTGATGCACCATCCCACGCAACGGTTTATGTCTCTCTAACACAAGCTTCCAGAATTCTGCACTTTAGTGTTATTCTTCCAGCAACACCTTTGTTAGTGTTTTTAAGACTTCTTTAAGAAAATACAGTATAGTCAACCTTTGTCAGATGGCCTTCACAAACAAAATTCATCAAAAATTGCTCCTTCATGTTTTACTTACATTTACAAATACAGTCAGTAATTTTAGTTAGTTGATGGAAATTAATCATTCTCCACACTAGCCTTATATAGATTAAGATATTTGATGGATAGAGTCAACATGAAAAATTCAATGCCATGGCCGGGGACATACACGAGTCAACTGGAGAATTTAATGTCAGGACGGCACGTTGGCCATGATAGCTCAAAGGTTAAGAGCGACTGGACGTAAACCAGGAGATCCATGGTTCAAATCCCGGCCATGGCATTGAATTTTTCATGTTGACTCTATCCAACAGTCAGTCATTTTTTTTAAATTTACGTCCTCCAACGTTAAGTCATATCGGACGATGAATGAAATGGGTGAAATGGTGCTCAAATAAGTCCAGGGTCCATAGAGCTTAGAGTTACCCGACATTCGTCTTGAAGGATAAGGGAAACCCCCGGAAAAACCTCATCTAGGTAACTTACCCTGACCGTGATTCGAACTCGGGGCCTCTTGAACGTGAGGCAGACACGCTACCATCTACGCTACCGAGGCAGGCTTATATACAGTCAGTCATTCCTGTCATTTATTTTCCAGATATACCACATTTAACGAAAACCATTAAGAGTAATTTAACGGAAAAATAATGACAATTTTGTCATAAAAGTAATTATTTTGAGAGAGGGATAGCCACTAATTTTTATCTGAATGTAAATTGCGTTGTTCACACATACACGCACACCCACAAGCGCGCGCGCACATACAGTCTGCCTCGGTAGCTTGAGTGGCATCGTGTCTGTCGATGTTCAAGAGGTCCCGAGTTCCAATCTCGGTCAGGGTGAGTTACCTGGGTAAGGTTTTTCCGGGGATTTCCCTTATCTTTCGAGACGAATGTCGGGTAACTCTAAGCTCCATGGACCCTGGACTCATTTCAGCATCATTTCATCCAATTCATTCACCGCCCGATAACACTTAACGCTGGAGGGCGTAAATTACAAAAACAAAAAGCAAAAAACAAATTCACACCCCATAGACGTATGATTATTAGATGGTCTTGTATGTTAAGTCGGTATTTTTTTAATTTTATTTTGGTTTTTCGGGAAAATTTATTGTCTCTTTGGTTTGGCAATGCTATTTATAGGATGTCGTGGCTAAAGCTGCGGACAGCAGCTAAAGCTGAGCTCCACATAATCCTTCCAAGCTGCTTGGCATCAAAATTATTTCCCCAAAGTAAAACAAACAAAAACACCAGGGTGCAAGGTGTTGCATCCTGTCCTTCAACCCCTAGGTACATCTTGTAACCTCATAAATAACACCATTCTAAAAGCCCACATTTCACCCTACAACATCCCGAAATCTACCTTACCTGCGGTAAAACCCTTAACGGGTGGGCACGTAGCAAAAACCTTCTGGCTATATACAGCCAGTCAGCACCACATGGCATGGCATGGCATGGCATGGTAGCTGCGTAAATTGCGAACATGTATGAGTCTTCAGTTGTTAATAAAAATCACAAAATGGACATAATAAAGTTTGAACTGCTGGGAACCAGTTTATAAAGCCGTTGCCGCAGCTCGAAGAATATGTGAAGTGGAAGGAGAAGGTGTCGTGTGGCACAGCGATGGTGCCAATGTTTCAACAATATAGAGACGAAAACACTAAAGATTTACCATGTTCTGGAAGACTTAAAATATGGAATATTGAGGACACACGCCAAGTTTTGCTAGAAAATCCGCAGGTTTTCACAACAACAAAAAAAGTATCCGTAGGTTTTCAAAAGAACATTTTGCATCAAAAAGTACCATACATCGCCAAATTAAGACACTTGGAAACTCCTACAGAATTTGTAGATCCGTAGCTCATGAACTGACACCTCAAAGAGTTGAACGTAGGGTGGATATCTTTCGTCAGCTTATCGGTAGTCAAATAGAAGATAGATTTGTCAGGACAATTGTCACTTGTGATGCAAAATCGGTATATTACCGCAACAGTGTCTTGATCCCTGCCAAGCTGGCAAAAGTCAAAAGAAGTTCTATCCCAAGGTATAGTGACCGCGCTTAAACCATTCCCAACCGGCTCTCTTTGTAGGGGAAAACTGTTCTTCCCCCTAACCACAATGTCATAAACATCTTAGGAAACACCAACAGGAGTTAGAGGTGAAGAATTTTAGGCACGTGTTTACAGCTAAGAGTACCCAGGGTTGCCGTTGTTTAAAATAACGTTTAGAGGCAAAATATAAATAAATAAAGCAGAATTCACTGTAAGAAATCGTCATTGATCTTTTCAAATAAATTTTAAACGATTAATGTTTCCTATAATTATACATAATGTTACAACTCTTTATAACATAACTGTAAAGAAATATATTACCTTTGCTGTTATGGTATTAGTACTTCTATTACGTACAAGAACTAAATGCGTATTATTAGCCTAATATCCACGGAAAGTTTAGTAAAACATCATTACAATTTTAAAGGGGTTAAACTGCATCAGTGTGCATGAATTTGCGAGGGATATTTACTTGCAAATTAAAGAAGCACTTTGGATATTCTGGTAGTCAATAATAATTTATAAGCAAAGATTGCACATTAGAGCTTTGTTTATTGCAATCGTGAGCCGATTTATCCTAAAACAGTTTCCTTTATTCTATGGCAGCTACAGGTGGTGAATTTCTGTTGATTTAACAAAGCAATAAATACTTCAAAATTAAAAAAGACGAACCAAGGAATTAAAGAAAAACTAGTAAGGAAGCTCTATTACTCTTTTTAAATTTTGGAAGCTTTTTACAAGGATGTCTGCTAATTTTACAACTTTGAATAAAGTTAAGCAATGTATTTTGGGGGGGGCGCCTCCTGCTAAACACAATTGAAATAAATAATCACGTACATTCCGCATAATAATTAAATATGTCATAAACGTTTTAGAACTCGAGAAAGTGTAGAAGTACTGTTAGATATATTTACAATTATGAATGGGAATCCATGTTAGAATATCCATGTTAGGTTTGATACCCACGGTCTCCACATCTTAATTAAATTACACAAGTACTAAACGCTAATAACTAGTAAACACTAATAAATTTATAAAACTATACTAAGTAAAACACTATGCAACTTCTATAAATATAAGCTTAATTAACACACATATGAAGCACGTTTGCACAGTTTAAGGTCATTTCTGAGGACACAAGAAAAATATTGCAACAGCGCTCTAACTTGGTGAATGTAGTAAGAAGGACCACCCCATATGTCTAAGGGTGGAAAGCTCTTATAATTGCTTACATGTGAGGAGAAGTGGTCAGAAGGGAAAGCTTTGACTTCGCCTGGGATGCAATGGACGAGGCTACTATAATGTTGTGTGTCTGGTGATCGTTGGTTCCAAACGGGCGGGCGATTGTTGCGGATGTTTATTCTCAAGAACTGGAACCCATTCATGATATTTTGAGACGGAGATACCCAGCAATAGAGTTATATTACAACAGGACAATGTAACATCCCATACTGCACAAACAACCATGGAAAAATGTTCAGAAATTGTGAAGAATCGAAGTGCTACCACATCCGGCATACAGCCCTGAACTAGCACCATCAGATTATCATCTTTTCGATCCATGGTCCATTTTCTACATGGAATTTAGACAACATTGAAGCAGTGCAAGTGGTTGTCACCTATTTCTTCGCATCAAAACCCAGATACTGGTATCATCGTCGGATAATAATCCTCACTGAACGATAGCTGAAGATCATAGAATCTAAAGGTCTATACTTTGAGAATTAGTTAATTGAACACGTTTAAAATGTTTCAAAACACATTTCCAATATTTTTTTTTTTCCTTAGAAACGATATTATTTGTGATTATGAAACTCTTTTAAACATATAAATCATACGGACTCCGTGTCCAAAGACGATGAAATCCCAATACTGAATTTTTAGATAGCATGCAGTGTTTCTGTCTTTGAAGATCGATAGAGAATATATTTTAAAAATTAATTTACATTTTAGCACTTTTAATATTAATCCTCATATACCGTAGAATGTAACAATTCACTTAAGATGTGGAAATTACAGTGAGTGAATTGAGTGAAGGAAACTTTGGCGAGACGGTACAGCTCGACCGGGCAGAACAAGTGCTGGTTGCCTACAATGGGTGCTGCAACAAAAGAAGCGCCTCGGTATGTATGTATGTACACATAAGCATTTTATGTGACGTGGTTGGTATGCCTGTATGAACCACAACGTGTGATCGATCCGGAGGGATCCAGCATTGTCTTCCATCTGTATGGCGGGCGGGTGGGCAGGCAGCAATTTCACAACAAACAATACCAGCGCACAGAAAGAATTGAAAATAAACGCTCAGACAAGGAGGGAGAAGTGATGGGAGTTCACAGAGAGGAGAAAACAACGGAATTGTTCTTTTTTAAATAAAAATATTGAAGCGAGAGAGTGAAGACAAGAGAGAAGCGCAATGCGGATTTAATTACGTGCACGTGAGCTTTACTGGGGTCTACAGGAGAACAAATAAAAAGAATATTTCCAAAATAATCATAATAAGGTCTAAATATTAAAGAATGTGGGGAAAAAAGAATACAGCAGATGAATGCCTGTAAAGGTTTGGTATCGCAGCTGGCTGCCTAGCAGTTATTTTTGATAAGTCACAAAGACAAACAGCAGAAACATCTGCGAAGCAAACAATGACCTTTTTATAAACTCTTCATGGGTATGTTTTTTACAAGATTCAGTATTCCAGCATTGTATATTGCAGAATGTGAAAAATATGATATAAATATTATGGGGCAAAACAGTATTTAATTTTCGAGAAGCTAAGGTGGCTCAGAAGAGTATTAATTCAAAGGCGTTTTTCGTGTGTGTTCCTGTGATTTGTTATCTGGTTGATGGGGAATTTTTCAATTCATCTGCAATAAACGTGACTTTGAAATACAGTTGAAATATGAAAGAAATGTGAGTTTGAAAGGATTGTATTGGTTGAGATACATTGCATCCTCTAGAAGGAGGGATGAAATCAAAGCGTCCAGACCTGGTGGCAGCAAGCAAACCACAGGTGGAGTCCCTAACATTTCCAGGTACAGCACACAGAGTTTATCCTTCCTTGATGACAGGTCGGACAATAGATTTATTGCCAGATCCAAGAGTAGAAACATTCATGAGAAAGTTTTACCCCAATACCTGTATGCCGCTGTTTTCCAGGTCCGATTCTGTGAGGCTGAACAAGGAATTAAAGCGACAGGAATTTCGGACCTGATGTATCGTAATCAATACCATCGTTTAGCTAACTCCTCAAAAGATCACGAAAAATCTCTTGGTAATGATCAAGTGCCACCTCAACGTTTGAGATTGTGAACTTGTTATTCTTCTGATGACAGTTCTTGAAAGCAGCTAAGTCACTTCTGCAAATTTATCTGCTCCTGATAGGTAACTTCATAACGTCTGCCTAATGTTCATTTAGGTATATGCATGTTGTTACATGTATATGATCTTTCTTTATCTTACCAGTACCGAAAGAAACATGTGCTTCCGATGAGCAAAGTCGCGATTTTAAAACCTAACCTCAGTTAACAGAAATTTCAAAAAGCATTTTAACACTGACCTCAACACTACTGCTGACTGGTGACAACCTGTGTATATTGCACGCTAATATGTTTGTATTAGAAAGATTTGGAAAAGATGGGAGTCTAATTTATTTTCTTTTAATCAAATAGACTTACCTATGTGATGAGGTAAGAAATTTCGACAAATTTAAGACAGATTATGAAGATATTATAAATGTTGAAGTCTGGGGTTTAGGAATTTACGGAGTTTTGGGAATCATTCAGCCTTTACAGAACAAATTCTAATATGGCTACTCCATGGTATGATGGTTAGTAAAATTGTCTGTAAATTCAGAGATTTTGGGTTCAGTTACCAGCTAGAGGGGGTGTCTTTAGTCAAAACTATTTACTACCCTCACTAGGCTCTGGACGTATAAAATATAGTTTGGAAGTGTATGTGTGTGCGCGTAAAAGTCACCCAAGGAACCCAAAGTAAACACAAGCAAAAGGCAAGTGAACACCACTGTCATGAGAAATTGTTTCAAAGGGCACTGATGTCTAAGACGCTAAGGCCCACTAGGATTGCAACTTCCACATTTCTAATTAGTTTTTAATTTTAATTTATGTAACTAATTCGTTACTAATAAAATTTTATACACATTTCATTTCAAAATGCATGTTTATGAGTTACAAATTGTAAATGTTCTGTGCTTATTGGAGTTTTAGATAAAGATGTGTATATGATAATCCAATGGTTAAGTGATACTCAATAAATTTACATCCCAATCCACAAATAGCTGCAGAAGTGTTTTGATAAAGTGCACATTTTTCACGAAAAAATATTTTTAATCAATTCTGGTTAAAGGTACCTAACGTGTTTCAATATAAGGAAATCTTTTAAATTCTGATGGAAAAGTCAGTTGAATTTGGCAAAATATCACCGACTGGAATGTTCTTAAGTGTAGAAAAATGTTGCTCTGACACCAAAACAGAGGCTGCTTAATCTAATAACGTGAAACTGCAGCATGAAGTCCTTTAAATGGCTGTAATGACCATAGGCAGTGTGGGATATAAAACATGTAAATGACCATGGACACTTTAAGGTTCGTAAAACGAGTTTCTACAAAAACCTGATTTTCGGATTCGGAAAATTCTGTCCAATATTTCAATCTTAGTGTCCTATAAATGGCACCAAAAATTGATACTAATATGGCAATCACTATTGCAATTGCTTTCTTAACCTGCGAGTTTTAAACTAATGTTGCATTACAGCATTTTCGAACGAAGCTTCTGGGTTCTGGCTGAAGCTCAGAAACTCTATCAGTCAAGTTGTAAATTGCTGCAGAACTGTACGAAGTGTTGAAAGCCTTCTTATGGAGCTCCAAACACAATGCATGACAGCAACGACGAATCATCTTGAGGATGATGCTGATGTGACGATGAATGCATGCGGATTTCTGGACCAGTGGAGGTGTTAATTCCATTCTCTGCATCCAAACAATGGGCACTTGATACACAGCAGCATAGGGGGAAAAAAAGGTGAGGCGAGATCGGAATTAGGGCAATGTTCCACGAGCATTAGACACGGAGCGTACGCGCACGTCTATCTGTCTGTGTGTATCTTTTACCTCAATAGTCACCGCAGCGAGCATTCAGGAGAACGGACGCGGAACAACGAGAATTAAATTGAATCGCAATATCCACATTGTGCTACTGTGGTGGTAGCTGCCTGGCTGGCTGGCCTACACAACATTTTGTCTGTTTCATTCAATGAGGGAAACAAACATACATCCATCCATGCAGTTGCATTGTGAATCGCGCGCGCAGGCACTTTGTATTGTATTGTGGTGTGGTGGCTGTTGTTGTTGTACACGGCGAGCAACAATAACACTGTGGGGGGAGGAAAATATTCACCAGACGGAATAAAGTGTAACAATGGTGAGGGCGGGCATAACCTAATAGTTGCCACAGTGGCTGGCCGCGCCTTTTTCGCCTTCAACTACTGGCTTTGTTTTGGCAGCCCTGGATATACCGTCAACAAATAGCAGATACGTACATAAATACGTGGCAAATAAACCGACTCTTTGCTGCTGCAAATCTAGTGGGACTGCGTTCGATGCATGGCCGGGTCAAACATTCTCACAGATTTTTGCTATTACTTATGAACTGGTCGTAACGATTCTTCAGCATATATGTTTCACTTCATATGTTAGATAACTGAGTGCTGTGTGACTGCATATTTTACTGCATTCTTTTACTTTGAATAACTTAATTATATATTTCAGGAAAAATTCTGAGCGTGCGTTTAGGTCTTTAATCACTTTAAACCAATCCACCTAGCCTTAATAAACACATAACTACAGAAACAGTTGTCTTTCTGGTGGATGCTCTCTAACTGCTGTGATTCTCAGTGCCCCATTCTATACTGGACGTGAAAGGCCGCTTAATTTTACTCAAAGCTCGGGCTTAAACTTATTTTTCCTGCTGTAAATCTATGACATGGAACCATAGGTTTTACTTCCCTTCCAAAGGAAGTAATGCTAAAAATTTTTACGCCCAGAATAATGCTTCACCCTCCCGCCGGTATGAAACAGCGACCTCGTGAACCAGAGACTGGCATGTAACCCCTAATCTAAGGACGACAGAAACTGTCGCAACGCTTGCTTTAACCTATTATCACTAATTTGAGTTTTGTCTGGGGTTTCTATTTTAATATGTTTTTAAATTTTAATCCCTAATTTGAGTAAACTGAATCAGAATATGAGCTTAGTTTTTCTCTATCACGTACCAATGCTTCACAATAAAAGAAATAATAAAATATGAACTTTTGTAGTCTGCTCTGTCGAATTTATTTTACATTATTAAATAAGTGCTAATAAATCCACAACTGTTAATACAACACTCTTCATAACACCTCATCTTTTTCTACATTTTCCCTTAAAATGCTCATTCTTTCATTTACTTTATATCCTGGTAAATTCGTTCATCCAGCTCCTCGGTGACACAACCGAGATTTTCTAGTAAAAAGTCCAAATGAGAGTGCAAGAAATATACTTTCACACTCATATTGCAACCTAGCTTTCGAAATTTCTTAAGCAAATCTTCAACAATATTTTTGTAATTTGGATCATTGTAATTTCCCAAATAGTTCTCGATGACGCATTTATAGCCAATCCGTGCCTGTTTTTTATTATCTGTCATCATTTCTTCAAATAAGGTATCAGAAATCAAATTCCAAAATTATTTGGGATTCAACAAATATTCCATCCTTCTTTTTAGCTTCAGATATTTCAGGAACTTCTTGCAGACAATTCTCATTCTTATTTAAAGCCATAATAAGTCGCCTCGTGAAGCCCAAATTTATGTTTAAACATGGTAACAGAACATTTTTGGAGTCCACGAGGAAACTCATGTATACTTTACCTTCCTGGCACGAAACTGTATCTCTGTTTCCCATTTTTTCCTCTCTAGTGCTCGGATCTGATCCTACTATTCCATTCACAAATAAAACATGGCATTTTAGTATGCCTGATTGCTGATCTAGTAGCATTGCAATAACTTTTGAATCTCCACCTACCTGCTACTTATGTTCTGCATATTTGACTTTTTCAGAAGTAATTTTTTGTTATGATGTGTTTCCTTGAGGTGAAGTAAATGGGCTACTGGAACTGATGCATATTTATGTCCATTATACAACATTACACTTTTCAGACTAATTTTAGTATTGCTGTTTGTTGCATTGGTCTCATTGTTGTGAAACATTAATTTCAACAAAGAACTGTCCAGCTTCAATGCATATTATCTGCTGAGTCTCCCTTTTTGTCGCTTTCTTTCATTCTTTCTATCTCTCTCTTTCCTATCTTCTGTCTGTCCTTGTTTTTCTATTTTAATTTCAAGATAAATGCGTGTCGATACGTGGCTCAAGATTAATATTACTGCCTCTTTTTAACATAATGTTATAAAGGTTTTAAAACAGTATTTGATTAAATGTATGTATATAAGTGTATGTTTTATATATAGTATAGTATGTTACGTCCTCCAACATTTAGTCATATCGGACGCGATGAATGAAATGGGTGAAATGATGCTCATTGCGTCCGGGGTCCATGGAGCTTAGAGTTACCTGACATTCGTCTATCAGAATAAGGGAAAACCCCGGAAAAACTTATCCAGGTAACTCACCCTGAACGACATTCGAACCCGGGACCTCTTAAACGTGAGGCAGACATGCTACCATCTACGCTACCGATGCGGGCAATATATATATATATATTTGTAAATATTTGTAATTTACTTCCTTTAACTTTTTAAGTCATATAGGACGATGAATGGAATGGGTGAAAATGCTCAAATGGGCCCAGAGTCCATAGAGCTTAGAGTTACCCGACATTCGTCTTTTAAAATAAGGTGAAACCCCCGAAAGACCTTATCCAGGTAACTCCCCTGACCGAGAATCGAACTTGGACCTCTTGAACGCGAAGCAGACATGCTACCATCTACGCTACCGAGGCGGGTGGGAAAATAATTAATGGTGAAAGGAAAACTATGATCACAGAAATAGATTATTTAATGCATAACATATACGTAATTTTTTTTTTTTTTAGATAACAGGGTTTTCACTCTAATATTGTCCCTTTTTGAACACAAGGCACTCTTTTTCAACTTCTCTCAAAAGATTCGTAAAATATTGAACGAAAGTATGAAATGAGGAGCGTGAATTACATTAGATTATGACATGTAGGTATTATAAGTTCATTCACTAAAAAAAGAGTCACGCTTGAACAAAGCTTTTATGCTCGATACATGCAAAAAACAGCAAACGTAAGGTTTGTGAGTATAATCCTCACGCCACAGATAGCTTAAGAGCAATTTAAGAAAAGAAATTGCGCAAATTACGCAAAAGGAACTTCTGCGTGCGAATGTAAATGTCAGGATGTCTGAATACAAAGGGACACCACTTACAACGTAGATGCATGTTACTATCATTTATAGGTAAACAAGGTGGAGTTTTAGAGCGGAAACTCTTCAGATTAATAAGACTGAAACATACACACACTCGATCCATGGACCATCATTATATGAACGCGCTGTTTGACATATTTGTTGCATTTTTGCACCTTTGTTGCATATCTATCACACAAACATTAATAAGCGATAAATTTAGTGATATTTGTTTGCTACACTACTTAACTTCCCCTTGAACAGAAAGAACTAATACATCATGTCGCATATTCTATAAAGGCCCCATAAATTATCTTACTCATCAAGTTATTTTTGTCATTCTTAAATAGAAAGATAACTTATATGCCACCTTCATATGCTTCAATAAAAAAAGCAGACAATTTTTGCCTTCATTGAAGTCCACTGAACATGTCAACATTAATTTAGCCCCAAATTTAAAATCGCTAATAAACTGTTTAAGTTAAATTTGCTTCATGAATAGTTCTATGTAGAAAACGAGATATCACACATGAAAAACAAACATGTAATAGTTCATATTGTTTTTATACTTTACCTGCAGAGCTTACCTAATACTGATGTATAGTTATTTCGCAAAACCTAAGAGGTACACAAGGTCATTTCATATTACCGTTGGTTTCATAAGGCGCTATGCTTGTTCAGCAGTCAATAAAAGTATAATATGGATCTAAATTGTGATAGAAGTAATGAGTACAAATAGACTAGCTTAGATATGAAATGTTTATGGAAGAAATTTTGTTTTCCATATTTTGTATAATTTGAGACTTTCGTTTTACGTAGATGACTTACATACGTTTATCTTTTTTCCCAATTTCCCCCACAAGTTAGATAAGAAACCATATCCACTCGAAAATAGTAACTAATTTTACCAAACGATGAATTGGCGAGTTTATAGAAGCGCGTGAGGGAAGGTTTCAAGAGGCTTCGGTTAACGATGACCACCGAACCTAGCTTCCTTCTGTTTTTTCTTTGTATGATGTTTCTCTCGGCTACGGCTACTTAATCCCTATTAATTTTAATTTCGTTTCTTCGAATGTTTCAGGTTTTCGCTGACAGATGCCGGATAGATGACGCGGATTCTTGTTCCAAAGAAGGTGTATTCCCCGCAGGTATTACAGCGCTGCCTATGTACGATTCAGCGGTGGATCGGGTCTTCGAACCAGGAAACATTAGGAACTTACACTTCTCTGTGGTCTGCTTGTTTAATGTCGCTCCTTCGTTTCATCCATTCCTCTTTCCATAAAAGATTTAGTAGGTCGCGGTGTGCGTTGTACATTGAAGCGAAAAGGATCGGCGAACAAAGGGTTCTATGTTGACGCGACAATTTGAAACAAATAGTGTTTAGCTCAGGATAAAGCAATGAGGTTAATCACAGGGTATGCATGGGTATGGATGAGAAGGATAGTTTAATGACACTGGAATGCCCGTTTCAAACTGATTTATTGACTGCTTCTTTTTCTCAGAACATCGAACTCGAAGTTGCCGACCAAGGATTACCAATAGATCACTGTTCAGGGAGACTGAAGGTGGAATGCTTATTACTCGATAAACTTAATTTGTTCTTCACGTACATATGAACCGACAAATATCTTCTCTCACCTCTTCTGGTCTGTCCTCAACCAAGACAGAAGAAGTGGACCGCCCTAATCGGCCTCACGCCGTGGACTGAATGAATGACTACAGATGCGCGTGGGTGTATCACTTTCACTTTCTGAAAGCCCCTTATTCAACCAAAGATTTCCTTTGTGACGATCTTGTCCATTGTCATTATTAGGGACCGAAGAATACCTCATTCAACAAGTCAAGTGATCCCCTTTAGAAATCCGCTAAGGACACTGTTTCTTACATTGCTTTTGTTATAACAACTATCCTCCCCCAACTGCTATTCTGCTCAACTGCCCTTGCACGTGTTGTAACAAAGAACCCACATTCCTTTGAAATCCATCATGATTCTTTATACACTGCAATTCTTAATTTCGGTATCAACATCCTGCAAAGTATATACAGGAAAGAAGAGCAATACGAGTACTTACATACAGAGCTGTTGAAATGTATACTTAGTATATTCTCTGAAGTTTTACGGAGAGTATCCTCGCCAATGTTACTTATTTTGGTTCGAATAGATTCCTTGGCCAATTCTTGTACAATCGATTTTTAGATACCCCTACAAGAAAGAATCCGGTGAGGTTAGGTCAGGGGATCTGGGGGGTCACAGACCTTTTGAGATTATTCGATTATCAAAGAAATTGGCTACACGTTCCCTGGTGTCATTAGATGTATGGCATGTTACTCCATCTTGCTGGAAATAATGTTCCCTCAATTCGATATCATTCCATAGTGTAATGTAATCTTCCAATTGTGTATTATATTGTCCCAAAGTTGCACGTGTGTCCTATTATTGGTTCAAAAGTTATGGCTTTTTGAAGTGGTTCAGGCTTATATGGATCGTACTGTATAAAAATGGCTGTGTCCAGTATGTTTAGTCCCGGCAGCTAAACTTGGATACCCATGGGAGAGAGACGAATGACTTCAATTTAACTGAGTACTAGAGTACCCCTACTGCTTACAGTACGATACTGGAAGAAAATACAGTGTAATGCACTTTACTGTTCTTTCTACCACCAACCATAATGTAACGAAGAGGATATGGGCCAATAGAAGCAGTTAAGACAATGAACATTGTATTTCACAATTAACATCGGGTACTTCTGTTGTGAATAATACGTGTATAAGCATAAGTGAGTTTTAGATCTGTCATATAACATGAAAGTGTCTCGATTTGAAAACATACATATGCAATTTTTAAATGCTAAAAGCATAGCTTTATATTTCATTAATAAATTATACATGTAAATTATATCTCTGGATGAATGAAATATCCAACCAAAATAAGTGCCTCATGAAAATAACCGACATTATTTTTGAAACATTTCGAAGTGTGAACAGTAACTTGATACGGAGTATTGCATTATATTTATATCGGTTTGTCTTGATTTGCACTCCTTCTGCTGACAATGACAACTTAAGTACAGTAAAAAAAAAACACACCTGAAATATACTTCACTTATTTTATCGGTTGCCTAATTATTACAAACCATAATAACTGTTGCCTCCAAACTACTGAGTTCGCCCAGCACGTGTTAATCTAGTTCACTCTACACATAGAAATATAAGAAACTTGTAGCAGATCTTAGGATCGCATGATTTTCAAAACAAAAATTAACGAACCAACAAAATATTGAAAGCAGTTTTTGTCAACAAACAGCCGGAAATATCAATCTAGTTTGAATTTGCCGCATTCCACACATTTTAAACTATGCATTTGTCAAATGTTCTTTTGGCAAACATTTTTTCAGTAGAATACATAGTATTTCGAAATGTACATAAGTATTCCGGGGAATGACACTCGACATCGAGATTTCGCCAAAAATGCGTTTTAGAAGTTTCATAAGCATACAACAACATTATTAGAAGTATGTATGTGTATCTTCCTTCAAACAGCATAACTCAAAATTAACAGGTCTGTTAAATATCAAACAATATTAAACTTCAGCATTATTAAACGGAGAGAAACCAACATTTTTAAGAAAATACGCAACCTAAAATATCCCTCTATAGGTTTATTATCAAAAATATTTCTAAATATTTTGATTAGATTATCGTGTCTTCGATCTACTAACATAAAAGATAAAATGCACATTTTAAATTTTCTGCGAACATTCTGTATAGCTTCCCTTATTTCCTAAAATTTCGTGTAACAAGAAATTCTAAATTAAAGCCAATGTTTACACACAAAAATATAGTGCTGTCTCAAACTATTTTAGAGTTAGCTGTTTTCGAAATAGTCTCTATTGATTCCTCCAATAACTTCCTACCATGGCTAAATATTTAAACTCTGCTTCAGCACCCTACAGTTTTCTTGTTTAATTTTAAGCTATTCCAAAGTAAAAATATATTAATTAACGACGACAGAAAAATAATTTTATCTGAGTACGCACAGTGAATGCGAATTAGCCATTTATATCATTGGTAGAGAAAGTAGAATGAGTATATCATATCAGATGTAGAAGCAGGTGTTCAAAATTACTTATTCGGAATATTGCAGTATTCCTGCAAGAACCACACCATGACGTGACATTTGAAGTGGTCACTGCATGATGATGATGGTGATGATTATGATGTGATAATTTTACAAACCTTTCCACTACAAAGCACCAAATTCAAGAGTGCATTGCCTTATTCTTACTAAAACTGTACATTTTAAATCAACATTTGACGACCCTATTTTCAACTCAGTTGCATAATTATAAAATATTGACAGTCTCCCCTAGTATTAGTCTGAGCTTAGCGTAATGATATTCTGGTGAAATTCTATTCTACAAATTAATAACATTTTGTATGATAAAGAAAACCAATGAATGTTTACATATATGCTTAGATAAGAAATTATACTAGCAACAGTAAAACATTAACTAATATTTGCTCTTTCAAATGAATACGTTTTGTAATATAGTATTCAGGACACGTATGGTCAAACTATTTGGGGAATGATGATTTTTATATAGGTAATTTAACGAGTATCTACTTTATTGATTATTCGGTTACAAAATTATCTGTTATTAATAATAGAGTTTAATTATTTAAATATGTTTAAAAGAAATATTTAATTCACATATATAAACAACAACAAAACGATGAATAACGGAAACTAGTGAAAACAAAAACTAGTTTTTAAATACGTAGCAAATACAGTTTAACCATTATAGATTAAAATCCGAAGTCTAATCGTGTAGTACTTCATTTAGTTTAATAAAATAAATAAAATAGTTAAAACACTAATTTACAAGTACATCTTTTGTCTCTGTCAAGAAATCGCTGTTCCGAATCCCATAAATGTTCAAAGGAATTCTGTTCATTCCATACTTTATTGGATAAAAAAGTAAAATTCTACTCCAGTAGGAAGCATTTTATGATGGATTATCTCTTAAATGCATTCAACAGTTAAAATAAAAAGCATAACTAAATAAAATTTATGACAATTCTGCTGACTTAATCACTGGTTTTGTTGGGTAAATCTTATTGGCAGCAATTGGTGTGTGTACGTATGAGTGGAAGTCGGATATTTATCACATCGGCTCAGTCGGTTTGGAGTGAGGCGTGGTTTCGATCCTCCCCCTCTATTTTTTAATATCACAGAGCCTGCATTTAACATGCATCAGTGATTCACTCATGCCAAATGTTTATTTTTCTCTTCAATATAGAAACCATGGTAGCTTAAATTATATAACTACTTTTGTTGTAAGCAACATGTACAAAGGAAAACCTTGCTCTTCTATTGTCAGCATTACACCTACTTCTCAGATGTAAGAGGAAAGTTAAGGGAAAAAATACGAAGCACTAAGGCCAGTAAATATATATTAAGAACATAATAGAAAGAAGTGCGAAAAGGTTGCAGGAATCATTATGGAGGAAAATTTAAAGAAACAGAAAATAGGCCTGTGACTGAAGAGCCAATAATTGTACGAGGGCTGTTCAATAAAGAATGATCACTTTTTTTTTACAATTTACCTTTACTCATCCTCATAATTTTGATGCTTCTTCTCAAAATGGTCTCCCCTGAATGCGATGCACTTGTCCCAGTGTTTCTGCCAATCTTCAGACATGCTGGAAACCATTTTTGAGAGATCCTTCAAAATCCCCTCCTTAGCCTTCACCACTGCTTCTGATGATGGATAATGCCTCCCACGAAGGCATCTCTTCAAGTTAGGGAATAGAAAAAAGTCACATGGGGCTAAATCCAGCCTATAGGGAGAGTGAGGGATGAACTTCGCGTTGAATCTTGCAAGATATTCAGCAAAAACATTGGCAATATGCGGTCGAGCATTATCGTGATGCAGCATCCAGCCGTCTATTTGCGCCTGATGTGGACTTGCAATGTTTTCAGGACATCCCTGTGGTATTGTCCAGTTACTGATGTGTGTGCAGGTACAACATGCTGATAAACCATTCCATGAATATCAAAGAATGAGATGGCCATAACTTTCCCAGACGAAGCAATCACTTTTGCTTTTTGGTGGGTTGGTGATGAAGGAGATTTCCACACTGAGCTTTGCTGTTTGCTCACAGGATGAAAATGATGTAGCCAAGTTTCATCAGCAGTGATTACGTTTAAACAAACTCCAAATCTTCCTCTAGCATCAACTTTAACTGCATGTTACCTCCATTGCAGCGGTAGGCGATACTGAACATCTCTGAACTTGCTTGGTTATCACAGGCGGGAACCAGGAATATCAACAATGAAACTACTACGGCGTGTTTGTTTCACATTAAGCTAAATAAGATTGAATTTTAGTGCGAAAAATTATGACCGTAAAAAAATATGATCATTCCTTATTGAACAGCCCTCGTAAGATCCGATACTGAGGTGGAAGTGGAGGATATTGATTTGGAGATGTAAGAATAGCTCTGCAGAAGATGAAGAATGGCAAAGCAGCTGTAAAGGAAAGGATTGTCCAAGAGATGATTAAGGCAAGAGATAATGATTTGATTGAAGATGTGAAGACTCTACTTGTGAATGTATGGAAAGTGGGTCTTACCCCAGGAGAATGCAATTGCAATATTATACCCCTTCATAGCAAAGGAGGTTAATCTTAAGTGGGAGAACTACACACTATTTGTTTACGAAGGCATATTATGTTAGATGACGTACTATACTGCTTATTGGAGACTCGGTGAAGAACATCTAACAAAAGTTGATTGAATGGAAGGAAACATTAAAAAGGGAGAAGTGACGTTAGGAATAAGAACAGAGGAGGTAGAGCAAATAAAGTTGAACAGCAAGACAGTTGCCTACTCAAGTAGAACAATATGAGCGGTGGTACATTCAACAGGCAAATTGCAAAGAAAAATTTATAGAACACACAAAAAAAAACAATAAGTGCATATTAGTCCTCATTAGCAGTGTATTTGGCAAACAAAAGAGAAATTAATAATACCAAGACTAGGGATTATAGTTCAGTCATGCTGTCAATATGATAATGGAGAGTTACAAAGCTACAGAACATAATATGTATTGGTCCAAAATTTCTGGTGGTTCCACTTAAAAAAAGTGTGTCTTACAAAATTAACTGCTTTGGTAGTGTGTTTTATATTATTCAATAGAGAATTATCTAATATACAAAATGTTGAGTTTAGTTTTTGTGTATTTATGTATGTTTGTTCTTATCAGCTTAATAAAATAGAGTTTCAAGTCGATTGGAACTCCAGTTTGTTGTCCTGTGTCCTGAAAAATACAAACTTACTTCGTACGCGTACTTCGGTTACCTACATTTTATGTCCTTAACTGCTTTGGGCAGATGGTGATATACGTACGGTATACGCGTTTCGCAAATGGGGTCACTATTTCTCAGTTAGCCCTCAGGGACTTAAGCAGCTGTCTGCATGCCAGACCAGGTCTTCCAACAGGTCTTCCAGGCACGCCTGTACCGGGAATAAACCCAGGTCTCTCGCTTGGTAAGTAGCAGTGCTATCACCATTGAGATGCCTTTTTAATGCCTACTTTAAGTCTTTAGCGCCTACTGCGAAGCTATATTCATAATCATACGCAGTCGGTGCCTAGTGTCCTTGCAGCTAAAGTGCAGTATACATACACAACTGTTGCTGATGTCTTAACAAATAATATCCAAAAGTTGAAATTACCTTTTATTAAGTCACATTTTTTCTATTATTAAACTTGTCCATGACGTTATGAAATATGTCCTGAATAAAGGAGAGTTTATAAAGGGCGCACTAACTAGGAAACCCCTTCCTATAAAGAAATCAGTATCCTTTTACGACAAGTATCTCTAATCTTGAGGGAAGGGTTAAAACGAAGAGCGGTCATTATGGAGTAACAGGTGGCGGTTACTAAGGGAACAAGTGCTGTTTGGAAAAGTCTCTCCACCGTTGAAGTGCTTTCAAATCGAAATATAAAGCGCCTTTTTGGATGAGTATAATGTATCAATATAAGTTTAGTTCCATAGAAATCATGTTCACTTCGTACCTTATTTGCCTATTTTTGCTTACTTGACTGACCCGAGTTCCTTCGCATCAAGTGCTGATTCTTCATTGTGATACCACTCTCTTGCATTATCTCCTTTACCAGGCATTCGCTAATTTAGTTACGTGATATGAACTACAAGAAATTTCTACATTTATTATCTTACTACTACTTATTTCATTCAGGTCACAGTAGTTCAATCTATAGTCATCGTAGTAACTTAAAGTATATGGATTGACACAATATTAATGACTAAGCTCCTGAACTTTAGATGGAATAAGCTTTCATTTAGGTTTTATGTATGCTTAAAACAGTGTATTTTATCCATTTTATTTCGTGGATCATACAGACACCAGTAATTTTTTGTTTTTCTTAGTTTGTGAGATATAGAGTGAATCGGGGGGAGATACCTATCGGGGTGGGATGCCTAAAGTTTATAGTTCCGATGGCTGAAAACAGATCGCGACTCCAACCTGTATGGCACTCGTTAGTGGCAATGTGACGTGAAGGCAAATGCATGTTTCTTCACTTTTAAACCAACAAATACAGGTAAGGTCTAAAAATAGATGCCAGGTTAATGGTGCACAGTTATTTTAAAGTATGTGCAAGATTATGAATAAAGTAGCAAAGCGAAATTTCGCGCATGCTAATCATAGTAGCTATGTTGTGGTATACTTTGCCATCCTCTGTTGCTATGCAGCGACCGTAATAAAACGAGCATCTTCCATCTGGGCGCGCATACGGCAACATAGCAATCCAAAAATTAAGAACATTGGGAAAGGTGAACCAAAACACCGTAAGCATGCACGCATAAAAATATTCTAATGCCACCGTTGTACCACAATGCGCGCCCAAGTCCTTCCGGGCCAGACCTTTCCCCATATGCAGAGGCCGCCGCCAAAGCAGCCCAGGAGACAGCAGCACGCTGCCGCACGGAGCAGTGTAAATAGTGAAGTGTGTGTGTGTGTGTGTGTGTGTGTGTGTGTGTGTGTGTGTGTGTGTGTGTGTGTGTGTGTGTGTGTGTGTGTGTGTAAATAAAAGTTCAAAATAGGTTGCGTGTAAATATTGTATATAAGGGGGAAAAAAGGACACTGAAAGATACTAACTTAATAAAACTGTTCTCGGTGGTCTAAGAAAGTTCACCGTATGGGTTTTATATATACCCACGTAGACAATAAGCATTTAATTCCCAAAATATAACCTCAATGAGAATTTTAGCCTGTAAGCCGGGACCCTTTGTACCGGCACCAGGCCATGAAACTGAAAATAAAAACCTGAAACCTGCAGCGACCGTATTGTGGCAGTCATCAAAAGAGGTATCTCACCCCGATCCTTGGGAGAGATGCCACTGTTTTTTCGGGGTGACACGCCTACTTTTATTCCTCACTTATACGGATTTTATTTGTGTAGGAGATGCCTCAAGTCTATGTTAGAACTTCAAATAAAAGTCAGTGGCCTAAAGAATATCTACAGATGGCTCTGGAACGTGTGAGGAATGGCGGAGTGAATTGTTTTAAAGCTTCCCAGGAATATAGCATTTCATATAGAACTCTAAAACGACGTTTGATGAAGGACGATTCCAAAATGTGTATCAAATTTCCGTTATGGTTGCTACTGACCATGCAGAAAGGATTCGAGAAAGTTAACCAAACAGGAGAGGATGTGCTGAAGCTGTTCTCTCGGAGCATGAAGAGGGACCTGAACTGCAGATTATTCAGAGTGAACCACAACATCATTTGAAGAATTTACTTCTGTGCCTATATTGGATACACTGAAATCTAATCCCAAGAAGAAACGTGCTAAAGTTCTCACAGAACAAAATCGCATAAAAGAGGTCAAAATTAGACCTGAGTGAATTAAACAAGGGGAAATCTGCAGCAAAATGAGTCAAAGATTAGAGAACCAAACACATCATAAAATTACAGTGATTTTTTGTTGAATGTGCTCTCAAATACTACGATAAAACTGGACCACAGATTGATTAGATTCAATGTGTCCTTTGCAGTAG
This sequence comes from Mantis religiosa, assembly GCA_030765055.1. NCBI lineage: Eukaryota > Metazoa > Arthropoda > Insecta > Mantodea > Mantidae > Mantis > Mantis religiosa. The sequence goes on along the minus strand of CM060949.1, from coordinate 135,483,064 downwards.
ATGGTTACATGAAACCTGTACAGAAGAAGAAAACTTGTGCACAACTGTGCAGAAGATCTTTGATTTCATTTGCATGTGATCATGTAATTTGTATATTCTTGCATCTATTATTACCTTTCTTTAGTATTTCATTCTTCATAATACTAATAAATATGCTTTCTAAAATATGTATTTATATCACAAATGCACTAAAATGGTACTCAATTTTTCTTTCGATATGATTGCCATCTCACCCCGATGTTCGGAGTGAGATGCCTAAACTACACTTTTGATTAAAGAAATCAAAAACAATATGTAACACAAACTTGCACATATGTAGAGAAGGCTCCTCAGTGAATGCCAGTTTAGTGCTGAACCTAAACTCTTAATTAAGCTCAACTTTTGATCCCTAAAACCTTAAGTATGGCATCTCCCCCCGATCCACTCTATTTAAGAATTCCTTCACAAAGGATTACAATATCAAAGATATCCATCAAAAACACGCGAAGCATTTTGGTAGGTTATTTTTATTACTGCAGTAGATAACTACATGCACCCAAATTTTCTGCGCAAACGAATTCGTAGATATATGAAGCAAATTTTCTATCAGCAAATATGTCATTGGAGGGTACAAAATAGATGTAATGCAACAGGTTCTCTAAATAATTTTCCTGCATTCTTTTCTTCCTGTGAATTATGACTTTAATACACTCTAAACAATGACTGCGTCTAAGAATCTTCTACATATTAAACAAATATGCAACATCTCCTGTATATCTTTTCAGGGTATATCGTCAATGATATTGTATCACTGAACTGTAGGCTTGCACCTAACCGTATAATAGCTTCTAGTTTAGAACAAAAATGTCTCTTAATTGATATAAGAGCTGCATTTATTGGTAGTAACCTGAATTAATTCCGTACTATTAGTTATAGTAGTGGTGAAAATGACTTTACGATAATTTCAATGGGAAAATAACATCTTCTTTAAAGAAGGCAAAACAGGTTAGGTGTCAACCAAAACACCAGGTTTTTAGATTATATTAAACCCACACGTTCTACTTGAGGAAGCCGAACTCTAATGCACGTCTTAAAATTTGCTATCCGAATATCGGAGGATAAATAGCTTAATACCCAGAAATACGGGCTCTACTGATTGTAAGTTGCAAATGAGTGTCTCAATTACTTTCAATGTGTACTGCATGTAACATATTTGGCAGAATGATTTTCTGAGGGCTTAATCCTCTATTGAAACTTGGAATAGAGCAGGTTTCCATGGTTTTGCATCATTTCCACGCAGTAAAACCATGCTTAACCGAACTGCGCTAACGCGAAATGGCGGAAGAAAAAATTATTGAATAAGAAAAGATGAAAAAGCGAAAGAAAATGTGAGGTACTAAAATTTATGCTGGCAACGTTGCTTCAATATTTGACAATGTTCTTTCGCATTATCCCTAAATTCCAATATAGATACTTGGTAATGTATGCAGTTAATCTTAATTAGGTACCTCATATCCAAAGGTAAATACCATTATAACAAGTGTGTACTGCTTGCACAAATAGAATGTGAGATTTATTTTACTGTTGAATAGAGCGGTTAAAGTCACATCAAAATAGTTCTAAACGTCATTAACTTTTAGTTATAAATTGAATTGTAAGTTATTTTGAACAACTTTATGAATTATTCATATTTGTAACAATATAAATCATTCATATATTTTTCTCTGGTTGGTGCTTCTATTGGTTGATTGTTTAGTAACCCAGGTGGCGTGAAATATAGTGTGATTAGTTTTCATACGCTTATATACTGTTTGTTCTTTTCAGGTCAATATAATGAAGTTAAAAGTCAATAACAAAGGGCATTTACGACACATGCTTTTAGCGTTTAATCGAGTGCTAAAGCCACAGGAGCTGCTCGATGTAGATCAAATAATTCTCTATTGAATAATATAAACCGCACTGGTAAAACATTTTATTTTATACATAAACTTTAACTTTTACAAACGCCAGCACTTATGGACCAATGCATTAGTAACACAAAAATTTTATTTTACGCTTCCTTGTGATTTGTGAAACAAAGCAGTCTGATGTAATGCTCATCAAATATTGCTCATAAGAAAGTTTAACGCAAAATTTAAAAAAATGAAGTAGTTTCCGTTACTTTAATATCGTATAGAGTGTTAATTGTTATTACATATTATATTTACTGTTTTGTTCCATTCGCTGCAATAAATTGTTCCACTGACTAACCGAAAAAAAATTAGTTTGGTTAAACAGGGTACTTGTTGATTTGTAACGCACTGTAATATTTGTGAACAGAGCTTTACTTTTGGAACTGATTATAAAAATACTGGAATGCTAGCCTTGTTTGCAATGTTAGACTGTGCTTTTGGAACTTATGATAAAATTTATGGATGATAAGAAAGGTAATATTTGAGCAATTGGTCAATTGGTGGAATGAAACCGAAAACCGGTCCCTACACCGTGTTTTCCACTACAAATTACACATGCGTTTGCCCGGGATCAAAACCGCGCCATCTTGGTAGACTCAAGCCGTCTAACCGCTCGGCTTCGGCCCGGCCACTCCAAAGTGAATGTTACATTATTTATTTTATATCTGCAAGGCACAAAAACAAACTTTAAAGTATTAGGTGTCATCAGATGATTTTCTCGCCTTTTTCACAAACCCTGAGAAGCATTCTTACGAAAGCTAGTTTTCTACACCTTTACGAGGGGGTGTCGCAAAGTTTTAATTATCACCCTGTACTTTTTATGGTAGAGTGATGAAAAATTTTCAGTGTCAGCATTGATCATTCGGGACATAATGTTGGTAGTTTCAGTGATTTGAGTCCTTTTGTTTTTTTACAGTAAGGGCCAGCAGTGACTGAGGTATAAGATGGAGAAAATTGTGACTCGTAGTGTGTTCAAGTTCCTGCATTTGAAGGGCAAAACTGCCAGGGAAATCCATGATGAGATGACGACTGTCCATCGTATGACATTATTGTGAGGTGGAAAAGAAATTTTCAAACTGGTCACATGTCCCTGACAGATGAGCCAAGAGCTGGTAGACCGTCAATGACAGACGATGCTGTCACAGTGAAGAAAGTGGAGTGTTTAATGCTGTAAGACAGACAAGCAACCGTCCAAATGATCATGAATGAGACACATCTTAGTTATGGTAGTGTGTGGAAAATTATTCATGACGAACTGCACATGTCTAAGGTATCTGCACGGTGGGTTACATGTTTGCTAACCCCTTTCCAAAAGCAAACACGGTGTAACCTTTCAAGACAGATGTTGATGCTGTTGGAACAGGATGAAGATGATTATTTTTTGATCGTCTGGTAACCATCCTGGATCTATCAGTATGATCCAGAGACATAACCATAAGCATGGAATGTAAAGATGCCGATTCCCCCCCCCCCCTCTCAAAAAGGCAAAAATGCAAAAGTCAGCTGGGAGGGTCATGCTTTCAGTTTTCTGGGACTGTCGTGGAGTCATCCTTATAGATTGTCTTGCCAAGAGTCAAACCATCACTGGCAGATACTATAGCAATTTTCTGGACAAGTTACGAGCAGCTCTGAACCACTCTCTTCATTAATGACTTAATTTGTGTTGTCAAATCGGCGACTACGCAACGGATTCTTCATTTCCGGGAAAACAAAATATCACTTGGTGCGAGAGCAGCTTCCAAAATGTTTTACACCATTTATAATTTAATTTCATGTATCCTTAGTGACCGAAGTCCTGGTGGCTATGCAGTAAAGTGAATGAATGTGTAGGGTTTAAGGGCCTGATATAATAATGTCGTTTGGGTCCACCCATGTAATAAAGTTGAACGTTAAACACTAATAGAAAGATGTACATATCTTAAATAGTATATGGAATTTTAAATGAAACCGTTAACATTATTTTGAATTATTAGAAATCAGCCATTTCCTATAATTTTTCTCGTAAAGTCCAATTTAGAATGACGGATATTATTGTAAAGCTTCCTGCCTTTGGGAGATAATTTACTCAAATTGAACACCAAGACTCAAAAGAATTGCTTTTCAAATAATCCTACCGTTCACACACGTGAATGTTTTTCTAAGTATCCCTTTCTTGGAGTCAGGGAACATAAAATTACTCCTCCCAGCAAACGTCAAATTTTATGAAGGAATACAAACAAATAAATAAATAAAACAAAAACTAGAAGATAAAATAAAAATTAACATCAGTCATTATTCATCGTGTTCTTGCACATTTGATACATCTTGATTGAAATGGTAGAAATTATCTCCACACTTACACTCTGCTAAACACGCACTGTTTAGTGGACTGTTTTCTCACCCTACTGATGGCAATGCTATTTATACAATACACACATTTCCCATAATTCAAATTGCCTATCGATATTTATTCCCTTATGTTTGTTTCATTTCTCTGGGCTAGTACAGACACGCTCCCCTATGGTTGAAGATGGTACCTAATAAATCTTCAAATAATGACGAGTACCTATTTAGCACCAGAAATAATAACAATAATCGGTGAATACTGGCGTGTCCTTTTCAAATGACGCGATGGACTGTTTGCTTTTGTAATTATTATATCAAGCGATGGTAATGCCACGAGGGGAAGGGGTGGCGAGGATGGCAGGAAAACAACACACAAACAACAGTCCATTATTGCGATAGACCGCTCGCTCACTACAAACTATAATAAATAACAATGATGTTAATTATACGGGCTGACATGTGTTAACAGCTAGCGTTATGAACAGTGCCTGCCCGACTCGGCTTGCTAATGTGACGAGAACTGACGTCAGGCTTTTATAGTTCTGTGCATTTGATTGTGCTGCTCTCCTCCTTTTTATGATAAGCCGGTCGACTCTGGATAATGCATCAGCCACGTTAGCTGCCAGAAATATCTCAATACTCAGCACCTGTTTAAAGCAATTTTGAGCAATATTTACGGCGAAAATTTAATAACAAAAAAAATATATATCATTTGATTTAACAACGCTTTACCCTCCAAATTCGTAATAATCGTTTAAAATTGTGAGTTTATGTAAATTCGGCGTTCATATATGATATTCTATTACATTTATAAATTACTTTCCTCCCTATTTTTACTTTCTCTTCTAGTTACGTATAGTAAGTATAGTCCATTTTACAATTGAACTATAAAGCGTAACCAAATCATATCATGTTATTTATCCCACCTAGGGAAAATATTGTACTATCACTGATTGTCTTAAGTTAGATATACATTTATTCTACTGTATACAATCAGAGTAGCAACGAATTCTACTCCGGTCTTCTACCACATATTTTATTCGTTCGTATTTTTTTATTGGTTTGAATATTGGAATAGCAGTAAATAACAAATAAAAATATTATTTACTCAATTTTTACATTAATAAGAGAACCCAAAAAGGAGCACATGTTTATGTATATATCTGAATAACAAATAAAGTAATACGCAAAAGTGAGATTTTCTGTCATTTTAATAAGCATCTTATCGAAAATAGGTATTATAATTGAGATAAGATTTTTCAAATATTTATTTACCATGTAGTTTTAGTGTCCTGCGCCATGGCGTAGCGGACTAAGGCAGCATGCCTTGGTCCCTGGCCACGGAAAGCGGCCCGGGCTCGATCCCACCCATGTGGTGGGCATTTTAAGTCCTGGGTATAGGACCGGTGCCCACTCAGCATCGTGAGGAAAGTGAGGAGCTTACGCTAGGTAAGCGGCCCTGGTCACGGAAACCAACATTCCGGCTGGGGGATGCCGAGATGCTGACCACATATCCCCCCCGTATCGGTTGGATAATCGCCCACCTCTGCAGTGCGTAAGTGAGCGTGAGACCGGCCGTCGGGTTGGTAGGCCTGGGCCCTCTAAGGGCTGTCGCGCCATGGGTGGGGTAGTTTTAGTAATGTAATATCTGTAAACTGTACAGTTTAGAAACTCATTGTTACACAAATATGGCTACTCTGTGCAATGATTCTTTTATGTGAAACGAAGTCGATGATGATAACTACAAAATAAAATACTTAATAGTGCATGTAAATAAAAGTAGATAATATATATGATGACTGTGATAACCCTTAGCCTCGAAAACTATTGCTACTATTGCTCCAAATCATTAGACAATTGATCAGGTGCTTGTATTAATTAGTTCATCAAAACTGGGACATCCCATCTCCCACTGATATGTATATGTATAAATAAAGCATAACTTTCGAAGGTCACTTATGAGTGCACTAATCTTAAGGCAAGGCTACACTGAAAATTCCAACTTCTATAATAATAAAAAACCTGTCATTAAGAAAATTTAGCCACATAAATAGAGTATGATTTTAAAATTACATGTAAATTTTTATGTTGCTACACCAAATAGTTCATTAATTATTGCGAAAATATTGTAAAAATTAAAAATGTTCTACGCGTCAAAAATTTGAGCTTATAAGTTGAGTTTTTGTTTTCGCCTAGTACAGAGCAATTTTAAAAGATCCACAATCTTATTTTTTGGAATATTCTTTCAGCGTTTGTTCTAAAATATTTTCCATATGTTAGCTCTCAAAATTTTAAAAATATTAACATTTTTTATTCCTTAACACTATATAATTTCCAAAACATGAGAATTAACAAAAAAAGAGGAATGTGACGTTTCTTATTTACTTATTGTGGACCTATCCTCTGAGTTTCACCAAGTTAAATGAAAAACTTTGACGCGTGAGGCATTTTGTATACTGAAAAGTGTTAGAAAAGAAGTTTCTCAGAAAATTAACTTTAAAGTAATGATTGTTACTTTTAACGATTGAAAAAAAGATCTTTAAATTGTAACGTGATGACCTAAAATGGTGTAAATGATAAAAATAGCATGCCATCTATTACTACAAACCCTAAGCTACCAAAGGAAAATGCCAAAAAAGAAAATTCCATGATTTTCAACATTTTCGGCGAATTTTCAGCGTAGCCTTGCCTTAAAGCCCAGAGCCTGTAATTCATCTCTTAAAATTGTGCTTTGTATATTGTATAATTATATTATATAAGCATAAATATATATTTTAATAGATCAACTTAAATAATAAATGTATTAAATTATAAAATTGGGACATACAAAACATTATATGACAATCGATTACAAATTTAAAAAGAAACACACATCACACACACACACACACACACACACACACACACACACACACACACACACACACACACACACACACACACACACACACACACATACACAAAGAGGCGAAAAAATTCACAATGGGAGACGAAATTCTGGTTTCCACATAATAGGTGGTAGTATTAATCACTGCGATACTACTATGAAGTCGCTTTATATTGCTTTTCGTCACGAATCCGAAGCCGTGTTAATTAACATCACTCTGGGGTTTCTCTGTGTTAAAACGGAACAGGAACAATTGAGTGGCCGGAGAGCGATCCCCGGGAGATGCAGGGCAGAAAGAACATACGATTGCGAGCAACCACACATCGAGATAGATCGGAAAAAAACGAGCAAAGAAAACTTTTTTCAGCTTCAAATTCTAGTGTATGCTCCCAGATTCTGCGGAGAGTAAGGGATGAAAGCACTCCCCCGCCCCAACCGGGAACTGAACCTGGGATTTCTTGCTAAGAGAACCAATACTTGTATCATCCAAGCACACAACCATATATATGAATGTGCTTGAGATCTAGCTGTTGCCTCAGGAACTATTAAGATTGATTTTGAAGACAATTATTGTTGTTTGTAATGGTATTGCTTTCTATTCGATCAAGTTATCAATTATCACTAATAGGGGAATAATTAAACAAGCACCATGTTTGGTAAAAGCTATTTATGTACTGGAAGACTGTAGAGATACCCAGTGCACTGATCACCTTCACTGCTTTTATATGACTGGGTGAAATTTGAGGATCATGAAATTATACCCTACACATTGGTCATCTGTGCGTCTAGGAAAAATCACAAGAAACCTGAGTCAGATGGGTCATAATAAGATTTTAGTTTTTTATTCCTCCCTCAAAGCGAGTCTCTTTATTACTACAACACCATAAGTCACATTACTTTGTTATATAAACGTTACTATGCATGGGTATTTTACAGCATTGTGGTAAATACACAAATTCATTTATTTTGCATGTTATGGTGTTTCGCTTAATTTTTTTTTTTTTTTTTCATTTTTACAGAATTTCGGTAGTCAACAAAATTTAAAAAACAAGGTAAAGGTTAAAACCACGAATATTGGATGTATGCCATTTATATCAACGAAATGACATGTTAAATTTTAAGAATTGGATTCTTATCCTGAAGATGAATGGGTTAACTCTCTTCAAAGTGATTGACTTATGCTAGAAATGAATAATAGGAATTTTATAAATATGCTGAAAAAGAGTGCAATAAAAATAACAGTGTTAATGTTTTAGTGTAATTAACTGTTTCCTCAGCTATCTACTATTAAACTACAATAATATGCAATAACGCGTGTAGAAAGGGACCTATGCCTACCATAACGGGTGATTGTCTTCATTGTCCATATATATAAATCATTTATTCGAAATTAATTCCATAAATCTTCCGTTATTTACCTCCTTCCTAAAACTTTGTGGTGACGTTAATGGGGATATTTCAACATATGTATTTTTCTTACTTTCTGATCGTTTATTCTCATGCTACACTCCAGTTGACTGCATAGCTTACATTTTTACTACATCTTTGGTTGCTTTTATGATTTAGGCCGGCGTTTTTGGTCCATATTTTAAGGCTTCTGATGTATAGTCTTATACATTTAATTCAATTATATTAGAGTAGAAGTAAAGCAGAAGAAACATTCATTTTAGATAGATTAGATGAGTAGATTTCTAAGGTTACTGGAATCCATTAATCTGTAGGCTTGGTTAATTAGTCCAGGTAGCAAATAGATTATATCTGCAAAATTTGTAAACTACTTTACGTAATTTGATTTGAAAATCGAATAAAAGTAAAAGATAAAGAATACATAATAAGACCTGGTATAGATTCCAGCAACGGGATATTAGATATGCAGACTTTATTTTACTTTATTTTATTATTTTTATACTAGATATTCTGGGATCTGTTACTACGTATAAATCCCTGTTCTTTTGTTTTTGCCTACAGTTCCTGCAGGACTTGTGCTCCCTGCACAATTTTCTTCCATTGCTATATTCTGTCAAACTTTTGCATTATGCCTTAATTCAAATTCACCATAAACCTCTTGTTTGTCTAATCTCATTATTTATCTATCCCTTTTTTATTCTGGAGTAAGTACAGCTTTCTTTTTAGCATTATTCTCGTATTTTTCTTTCTTCCATTCTCTGGCTCTAAACACATTTCTTACTCTTTATGTCTGTATAGATTTTAGAGTTCTTGCCTCTCAGTTAGTTCTTTAAACTCGTGATTATATCTATTCATCATGCTTAACTGCATCCTTCTCAGGACTCGTACTTCAAACCGTCTCAATATCTCATCTATAGTCCTCAAATGTGGACTGAGGATTAATTTAATAGAGAGGTACTATTTATACTTTCAGCCTTGGCAACCCTGAATGTCATATGTGCCATCTGACGTTTCCTATGGAAAGTTTCACATTGTTGACCATAATCTACTTCAGATAATTTATTAACGGAGTATCATTTGTTTTGTTTACATTAACTTGAAAATTGTCTCAACAAAAGCACGGAATTAACTCCTGAAAATGTTCGTGCAATAATTTATTATGACTTTCGACTAGATTATCAAGACAAGAGAGCATCGATCAACTAACTTCCACATTTGGTGACGAAGCTCTATCCTTTGCCACTGTGAAACGCTGGTATAACGATTTTAATCCTGACCACCGTTCGCTGAATGTTGAAGTTCGTGAAGGTTGTCCAAGATCAGTCGTTGTGCCAAAAAACTTTGATTCTTTTTTAATTTTACGTCCTCCAACGTAAAGTCATATCGGACGGTGAGTGAGAGGGGTGAAATGATACTCAAATGTGTCCAGGGTCCATGGAGCTTAGAGCTACCCGACATTCGTCTGTAAGGATAAGGGAAAACCCCGGAAAAACTTATCCAGGTAACTCACCCTGACCGAGATTCGAACTCGGGACCTCTTGAACGTGAGGCAGACATGCTACCATCTACGCTCCCGAGGCGGGCAGAAAACACTGATGCTGTGCAAAAACGAATAATGCAAGGTCGCCATGAAACATATTGTTAGAGATCTCAGATTCTGAAAAATAAAAAACCGGGACACTTTAGCATTATGTTATCGGAAAACAGAAAGATCTGCTACATATACAAGTAGGGTTAGTAATGAATTAATACAGATACTAGCAAAGTACCATTAGCTTAAATTTATGGTATTGAACATGATCCATAATATCAGATTCCCCTCCATGGCTAACACTAAACACACTGTGGCAGAAATTACACTCCACTTCGGATCCAGTATTACCAATACTACTCTCCTTCAAAATTGGAAATTGCTCTTTAAGAGAATCAATAAATATACACTTTCACTTAGGCATCTTAATTTATTTCACAGTTACAGCAGAAACAAATTAAACTGAATAACTTCAGGATCCACTTGTTCACCTTGGAAGCACGCACAAAGAATGAGGTATAAGCCAATCCACGTCGTCTGTAGAAACTAGAATGCAACTTCGGCCGATAGTAAACATACTCTTCGGTACCAACATAACAATCAAGTAGCAAAATATTTACCTTTTGATATTTACCTGATAATGTGAACAACTATATTTTCACATGCCGAGGAATGCAAGTGAAATAAGATTAGAGATGCAAAAATATTCAGTACTAATAAACCTCTAAAAAACGAGACATTAACGTCCCGGGTAAAACTTTTCGGAAACCGGGACAGTTGAACAAACAAGGCTAAAATCCGGGACTGTCTCCGTAAAACTGGGACGTCTGGAATATCTACATATTGTGAGATTGAGGCAACCATAGGCATTAGTTCCACCTGCATATATAAAATGCTGCATGCTTATTTAGCCGTGAAAATGGTTTGCTCTCGTTGTATCCCACATAATTTGACGTAATCTAAAAAAAAGATGCTCGTGTCGATTGGTATACCAAAATGCTCAAGAAATACAATGGCGATGCCTTAAAAGACTATATAAGATTATAACAGGTGACGAATCATGGATCTATACGTATGAGCTGCAATGTAAACAGCAGTCGATTGTATGGGTGTTTCAAGTTGAAGCAAATCCAACAAAAGTTGTTCGCACTCAAGGCACTTCGAAGCAAATGGTCGCCTGCTTTTTCAGAAAAACTGTCCATGTGGCAACAGGGCCTTTAGAGGAACGTAAAGCGGTCAATGCCTAATGGTGCCCAACCATTTGTTTGCCGGAAATCTTCGGTGAAGTAAGGGAAAGCAACAAAACCGTAGCATCGTTCTTCATCAAAATAATGCGAGTGCGCACATATCTCGTCTAACAGCAGAGTATTTGAAGGCTTAAAAAGTCGAATTGATGAGTCATCTGCCATATCTTCCTGATTTGGTACCAAATGACTTCATTTTGCTACCCAACATCAAGAAAAAATTTTGTGGATAGCGATTTTCGTCGGCAGAAGAAGCCGTTGATGCCTTCAAAAAGCATGTTTTGGAGGTGTCTCAAGAATACTGGAATAAATGCTCTAACAAATGGTTTCAACGGATACAAAAGTGTATTGATCATAAAGGAGAATATTTTGAAAAACAATAAAGCAGTTTTCAATCAGAAATTACTTTGTTTTAATTATTAGGCTCAAAATATAAATAGTGCACCTCGGATATATTTTAAACATCCTGGTGCTAAAAGATATTAATCGAAGATATTAATATATTGGAAACTACTGGAGCAACTATTCCACTTTAATTATTAGGAAGTTATATTAGTTTTAAATTTGACAAAAACATTGAGTTGGCAGTAGATTTCAAACCATTTATGGGACAGTTAGAAGAATTTTAAGAAGTAAAACTAGAAAATAAATGTAAATTTAGCTTTTTAATGTTATAGACGTTTCTACTGTGTACATGGATTCATAAAGGAGAGGGAGATCGCGTCTGCAAAAATGCGATTTATAAAATATGTAATAGAGTGCTCTAACGTTGATAAAGTAAGAAAACAAATAATAAGATCATATTTTAATGATACCCTCAGTAGTCGGCAAGATTAATGAAAAATAAAACAAACTGGTAACATCACTCTGAGAGAACTGGTAGATTACCAAAGAATATGAATCACCAACCAACAGGGCAAAGAAATGTAATATCTGTCTTAAACTGAGATGATATTTATAAACATATGAGAGTAGAGAAAGAGAACTGTTTCAGGCTGCTGATTGGTGGAGAAAAATTCCTGGCTGTTGATTTGTAGACGCTTGACGGCAGACCGTCACCAAGGACTCTGAGTGCTCTGTTAAAGCATCTTCATCTCTGTGTCGGCTCCCATACCTATGTTTACATCAGTATCATTCTCGTTTAATGAGAATAAATGCAGATTTTGCAAGAGTGAGTTTGATTATAGACACAGAGCAAATGATATTTCCTAATCATTGAAGTGATAAATAGAAGAAAAATATTTTACTATTGAACATCCATAAAGTGTTGCATCTATACTTTAATTTTTCTGCGTTATAAATCCTTATCTACTCTTCCAATATGAAATTAGAGAGAGAAAACTCCAAAGTACTCAGCTCTAGCACGATCAACAGGATTTAGAGAGAGAAATATACCGAATACCAGCAAGATTGATGCCATGCCCTAAAAATCAGCGGCACATGACAGGACGGTTGTTGCATGGAAGCAAGCACTTTTTGAATGCTGACACAATAGACGAAAGTATGTTTATTTGCCATTATCAACAGTTGGTATGATGATGAATATGGCGGCCGCGGAGGTCAGCTGCGGAATTTAACAAGTGGCAAAGGTTCGTTGCGAGCATCACAATGGGGAGGCTTCACTATTGTGATCGGAATAGTGAATATTGCCAGTGAATACACACTAACCCTTTGGGAAGTCCATGAATACGAACGTACCGCTCAATGTCTGCCATTTTGCTGCAGTTAAGCGCTCTTTCTATAGCGTTCAATGTTTCCATTGCAAGTCCACTACGTTTTAAACCCACTTCCCATCCACTGAAAAATGGATATTTCAGGCCCCAAAACGCAGGTATTTATCTTGTGAATAAAATCAATAAACATCAACCGCAAAGAAGCTCTTTGGAGACTTCCTAACCATCATTCACTCCCAAAGAATACTCCGCATTTCGTGTACTTATCGTCGGTGAAGGAAATGATGATCAAAACTAATACGGAATTTAAGGAGTTAGATATCATCTTCTTAAGAGGGGGCTCTGAATTGCAACACCTTTCTGGTATTTTCCAAAATTAATGCATCCTGTTTATGACATTACATTTATTCGCATACTGCACCATCAATTTCAATTTAAGAAAGCTTAACTTGTGTTTACTATCGTTCTTTGTTTTCTCTTAAGTGTTTCATTTCATTTCAGTTACCATGTCGTAGCAACACCCAAATAGTTGAAAACCTACATGCCTATTGTCGCTCTACTCTCACTTTTGCACGTTAACATATTCGATATACATAAAGTTGCTAAGATTGTGTGCTTTTATATTTAAATTTATTGAATGTTTTAATAACAATTTGTTATTTTAGTACCTGATAAGTTCACATTTAGTTGAAACAATTATTTTCCATTATTTACTTAACAAAGCTAATCATCCTGCTTTCGTATGGAAAGATAGAGTCAGACTGAAAAAATCAATGCCATAGCCGGGATTTGAACCACGGATCTTATGGTTACCGTCCAGCCACTGTAACCCTCAGCTACTATGGCCAACGTGCCGACATGACATTAAATTCTCCAACTGACTCGTGTTTCCCCCGGTAAACCACTAAGAGTTCTCATAAACACATGAGACAGCTGCCATTAATTGGCCTAATAGTGGTTAACTATAAAACCCGGGCCTTAAAGTACTTACAGCATAGTAAGTCACCATTAAGGTAGTTGTCTCATGTGTTTATGAGAACTCATAGTGGTTTACCGGGAGAAATACGAGTCATTTGGAAAATTTAATGTCATGGCAGCACGTTGGCCATAGTAGCTAAAGGGTTAGAGCGGCTGGAGGGCAACCAGAAGATACGTGGTTCAAATCCCGGCTATGGCACTGAATTTTTCAGTCTGAATCTATCTTTCCATACTTAAGCCTACACACAGCTAGTTTGAAAGAACAATTAATTTCCATCCTGCTTTCATTACACGTTAAAAATTTCAGTTATACGAGAGTGACACCTAAAATTTATAGAATGCCGTATAAAAAAATTTGGCAACTACTTTCTAAAGATTTGCGAGTTAATTTACATGCAATTTATGCAGTTTTCCTTAATATTTTATTAATTCTAACAAGATTTTGTGTTCAACCAAAACTAATTTCACAAGGAAACATGCTCGGAATATCATTTTTATGACTTTAATTCATCACAAACGCCTAGAGAATATATAAATCTGTTAGCTCTATCTAAGAAAACAATTTATGATCGATAGAACTAATTCAAAATAGATTGGATTTTCTTGGTAATACATTTCGTAAAGGACTCTTAATAAGTGGTGCAACTGATGAAAATATTGCCACTATCCTGAGCAATGCATGATGAAGATTAGCGCACTTGTGAGTTTATTTGGGCAACACTGTGCATTAGTACCAGTTAAATTCAAACTATTTTGCCTCAAGTGTTAGAATATGATACACTTTTGTTGTCCGCTTTTTAACATTCTCCAACATGGGTCACACAAATGAAATGGGCGAAATGATGTCAAATGAGTGCAGGATGCGTAGAGCTTACCCAACTTTCATCCTTCAGGATAAGGAAACATTCCTGAAAAATAGTATTCAGATTAACTTCTCTGATTGAGATTAGAACTCGGTAGCTCTTGAATATGCAGGCAAGTATATGAGACACTAATTGGTCTAGAGAACTCTAAAATACTTCCAAGGTATCACTTCAGATTTGGTTTTCAATATTGTTACTGGTGATCAATCTTATTTTCATAGTTGTGATTCGCAAAAGTAGTGTGAATGGGTCTTTCGAAGAGAACCAGAAGTCTGAGTAATTTGCAATGCTAGTAAAAAAATTCAGTTAGTTTTTTTTTTTTTTTAAATGGATCATATTACTACTATAGTATAGCATTTGGAGATAGAAGTAAAGGCGCTGCCAATTAGTATACAAATATTTTGAAAACTTTCATGAAAAAAATTTCAAAAGGTAAAACAATTTTCTATTATGACAACGCATCGTCGCATACAACAAAAGTATCAACTGATTATCTAGATGTCATAAACGTCAACACCTTGAACCCCCCCATCCACTTAGCACACTGCGATTTCTATTTTTCTTTTAAAAATTAAGGATAAAATACCTGTAACCATTTTAGCCATCAGATTTAGCAATACAGTATTAAAATTTCATACCTAAAGTGCCTCAGAGTGACGTCATCGTTTTAACAACTGGTTTTAGTCGAATGTAAAAATGTAGTGATGTTAAAGGAGAATACTTTAAAAGTAGAAAAATTATTTAATTTATTAAAAACTTACACTTTTTTATTTTCTAAAACTATTCATCGTCACTTTGTAATCAAACAATTCTCTTGGTAAATATCCACCACTAGCGCAGCTTGTGTAAAACGTTGTTACATCCGCTACTGCTGAAGAAAAGTTGCGCAATAACGCCAGCCACTCATTTGCAAAACAGCGAAAGTGAGGGTTCCACTTGCTGTGAGTAAGGTAACTACAACATACGTTAGATAAGTACTGGTGCCTTGCTCCTCCATCACGCTCAGCACTTCTCATTTCTCCTCTCTTGCGTATCTGCAGTATCACGACAGTTTATACAAGCTGTAAAGTTAATACTGCTCCCCAGTTAGCAAGGCATTGAACTCTGTGGTGAGCCTTAACGCATCATAGATGATTTGATTTTTTCATCCACAGGCAGGGGAATGCGCTCCGTTGCCTAAATGCCTCTAAATTTAAAAATATGTCTCTGCAGATGCATGGAAAATGGTAAAAAAGTATTTATGAACCTTTCAGCGCATTTATCTGTTGTTTAAAGCTGAAAAGCTGGCAGACACGAGGTGTACACATCAGATTAGCCTCTAAACACAGTGTTTTACTGAACCAAAAGCTGTACTTACATATAGCCTCATTACAGTAAATCCCAAAGACAATACATCTTAACACAGCTTGGGTTGAATATTTTCGCGATAATAGCAGTTCATATTCAAAGTGAAGAACGAAACTGAGTTTTACGTGCTATAATCGCAGACATTTGTGGTTCTAATTTTGTGTCGCTGTCTTCTAAACGGATCCTAAATATTCATCTATTATTTACGTATTTTATTTATATATTCCACTTTTGAAAATATACTTCCGGAGGTAAACGTTGATGCAAACACTTATATTAGTCCACATGCAGTCTTTTAAGGAGTATATGTGTCACTTAGCAAACAACTGTAAAAATCAACCAATTTAGTATTTTTGCTTTAGTATGTCATTACACTTATATCAATTAAAAATCTAAGAGGTTCATTTATTTAGTAATTCGAAATTCGTGAATAAGTTAACACGATACAGGGCGCACTGTTTCTTTTTACGGCTCGTATATTTTTAGCGGAGCCAAACAAAAGCAACTCACGGGTCGTACTTTGGCAAAAGTCGGTTTGAAGGATAACATCTCTACCTCTTACAGCCAGTGTGGGCGGTTAAGTTAAAATCAGCCTTAGCTTAGGTTTGCTTTACTATTTCCTCCCTCAGTGTGTGAATAAGATAATATCATGTATGCCTAGTCCTGAAATGAGGACACAAGATTTTCCAGGAGTTCTTGAAACCACAAAGGTGGACTTCTGACATTCTGAGCGTATCAGACAATCAGTAGAACTGAATCAGTTATACAACCAGTTAAAAGGGATGTAGTTTGAATAACGCCTCCAAACAACATACACCCAGGATACTCAATAATGGAAGAGCTAAAACCAAGTCACATGCAGTGAAACAGGTGCTTGTCTTACATAACCTTCTTCATCTGATAAGAAGTTACAAACAACTGAAAACTGTGCACCTGTAACGCAAAAAGAGTCCTCTTACCTTGAAACATGTGACCATATTATTGGCAATCTTTACAAGGACTCTTTCACGCAAAAAGTGAAAATATAACATGAAAATTATCGGCACATGAAACTATGACACAAAATGACAAGGGAGCAGTTTTTTTTTATTAGTTACAACTGAATGAACTATGCTACATGGAGATTAGAGGAAAGGAATATATGCGATGTGGGTAAGTTGGTAAAATGCAGAACAGAAGATAAAGAAAGACAGGAAATATGGGGAAGTCTAGAAAATATAAAATCATTACACTTTTACAAGCAAATAAAAAGAAATTGTGGACGAGAAGCATAGGTAGATTACTGCAATAGGCAAGAGAGAGAAGGGTTAGCATGGATGAGAACAGGAATAATATTTCTAAGAGGGATAAGAGGTAGGGAAAAGGGAATTTGTGAATTGTGTGGGGGGGGGGGGGAAAGAAAGCATAGAACGCTATGTAACAGAATGGGAGGAGGTTGCAATATGGAGAAAAAAGGTTTGGGAAGAAAAATGGGAGAAAGTAGAGAAGAGGATAGTAGCTATAAAAATGTTAACGGGCAGGGAGGAAAAGAAGGTAAGAAGTATTGGTGAGTTCTTGCAGAATGTAAAAGAAAAATGGGCCAGAAATATAAAACATGTAAGAAAGGAAGATGAGGGGGAAGAAAGGGACTAATTAAGTAATCAAGAAGGTATGGAGGTTAAGAGCTACCTGGCAGAGCAAACGACCAGGGTTTCATGCAAGCCAAGGTAGCAACAAGGTAAAGACAAATAAATGTAGCCTAAAGTTGTACATTGTAAAAGTTTGGAATATGCACAGTAAATATATCATCATATCATAACTAATGTGTGAAAATGTTGACCTATCGGATTACACGTTCTGAATAGAAGTGAAAAGGTAAATTTTTCTTATTCGTATAATTTAAACATCCATAACTTCATCGTCAGGTGCAATAAATTTCAGATAGTAGAAAGTAGCAAGTAGAAGTAGAAAGTAGTTACCTTTTGGAAATAACAGAACATTATCGACGGCTTTCTATAAAAGTGAAAATGCTCAGAGCAAAATACACTTCATAAATCCAGTTTTACTGCAATTGGTCTGCCTGGGCTAACATCATAAGTTCTTTTATTGTTTCTTACCTTTGGGAAGAAGCCTCTTCATGACAGAGCGTGTTAATCCAATGTGCAGACGCTGAAAGTTAAGAAAAGATAGCATTAGTGTGTGATTTTCACTCAGTGTGTTGCGCTGCATTATTTTGGGGAGCCACTATGTCATTGACAGTCACTAGTAGATACATAGTGTCGTAGTTTAACTCCTCATCCAAGTTATAGATTATGCAATCCCCCATGAATATAAAAACACTTTCCGGCATAAGTGTCTCAAACAATACATTTTTTTTGGAATACATGATTTGTAAGTTAATCATTGTCAAACGTATTTGTTTGTGTAAGCTAAATTTTCAGTGCCTTTGTCAACAACTATGGCAACAAGAATGATTCAATTCATTAATATTCACAGTGGCATTATAAGGAATATAACACTGGTGGTCAAGCGCTTTAAAAAGCAGACAGGATTAGAAAACTCAAACAAAAAGCAATGAATTGTGCAAATACTCGTCATTACTTATCTTTAGGACATAAATTCCGTGTTGCAACAAAATATATGTTTATTTTTGCTCCCGCCTCAGTAGCGTAGATGGTAGCGGTCTGCCTCACGTTCAAGAGGTCCCGAGTTCGAATCTCGGTCAGGGTGAGTTACCTGGATAAGGTTTTTCCGGGGTTTTTCCTTAACCTGAAAGACGAATGTCGGGTAACTCTAAGCTCCATGGACCCCGGACGCACTGAGCATCATTTCACCCATTTCATTCATCGTCCGATATGACTAAATGTTTGAGGACGTAAATTACAAACAAAAAAATTGTTTCTTTTGTTTCTTTAGTAATCTTTGTTCTAACGTCTTTGGCTAGCAGGTTACACAAAATTACAGCAATTCGAGCAGAATGAAGAGGAATTCCAGTGTTTATAGGTACATAGAGTTTAATCAAAGTCCTTAGAACTGTTTTTGAGCTATAAAAATATCAAAAAAGTTTCCGATCTAAATGGTGGGATGTTTTCCTTCAAACTTTTGTTTCGCATTCTTTTTTTATTGACGTTCACAGATTATTGCCCATAGGCCTTAAGCGATCCCACAAATAGCACAAAAAATATATATAAAAATTGTTAATATTACTCGCTATTTATTAACATCACATAATAATACACGATAACCAAAACAATAAATTTTAATGCTCAATTTCTTCTCAGGCAGCAAGCCAGGTGAAAAGACGATTAGATATTGACGTTTCGGGAGTGTGCATCGCTCCCATCATCAGGATATTTATTAAATGTTATAACCACAAATGAAACACTGGATATAACAAAATATAAACAAAGACAAAACACTATCCAAATTCGCGTTACTGAACAAAAGACTGGTTTCAGTAGGACAGGAGATGGCGTGGTCTATAAACTATTTTTGATCCATATATTGTTGCAAGTCAACTAAAAATTTTAATACCAGGTATAGAAAATTAATTGTGTCAAACAAACATAACTACTTAACTTGATTATCAAGATGTATTGATCTTTGCTTCTTAAATCGACGTATTTCCATTTTTAAGTCCGGTTTCCAAGAGGAGCTGAACTGAAATCAAACATCACGATTAAGCGTGCTCCTTTCAGAGGAAATGGCCAAAGCCTTCTCCGCTCCCAGTAACTATTGCATTTTGCCAAGATGGTCGTCTCCAGAAAATTGGCTCTATGGTCATTATCAAAACAATGCTCTGCCAGACCAGACTTCTCAGGTTGCATTAAACGAGTGCTCCGCTCATGTTTGATTATTCTGGTAGCGATGGTCCTTTCGGTTTGTCCTAAATACGGTGTCCCACATGCACAGGGAATGCAGTACACTCCCGGAACTTGGAAGTTCAGTTTGTCTTTCACCGGGCTCAACAGATGTTTAATCTTCGGAGGTGGCTTGTGGATCTGACGCTTGCCGCATTCCCTGTGAATGTGGGACACCGTATATAGGACAAACCGGAAGGACCATCGCTACTAGAATAATCGAACATGAACGGAGCATTCGTTTAATGCAACCTGAGAAGTCTGGGCTGGTAGAGCATTGTTTTGATAACGACCATAAAGCCAATTTTCGGGAGACGACCATCTTGGCAATATGCAACAGTTACTGGGAGCGGAGAATTAAGAAGGCTTTGGCTATTTCCTCTGAAAGGAGCACGCTTAATCGTGATGCTGGATTTCAGTTCAGCTCCTCTTGTAAACCGGTCTTCAAAATGGAAATCCGTCGACTTAAGAAGCAAAATCAATACATATTGATTATCAAGTTAAGTAGTTACGTTTCTTTGACCCAATTAATTTTCTATACTCATGCCACCTCTTGACTTGGCATTTAATTTACTGAACACAGTCTTTTGTTTAGTAATGCGAATTTTTATAGTTTTTTGTATTTGTTTATATTTGTGTTACATCCAGTGTTTCATTTGTGGTTATAACATTTTATAAATATCCTGATTATGGGAGAGATGCACACTCCCGAAACGTCTATATCTAATCATCTGTTCACCTGGCTTGTGCTGCAGAAGAAATTGAGCATATTCGTCGCCAGGAACGCTTAGGTTCTTATTTTAATAAATTCTAATATCAATATAAATATTAATAGGTGTTTTTGTATGTTTACACACATACACACTAACCCTTTTTTCGAAAAATGCTTTATGCTTATATAGGTATATAAATGTAGGGTTGTCTTTATTTGACCCATGATGTGTTTATTATACTTAAAATTTAATATCAATTACAAAGAGGTTTTTGTAACAAAGCTTTTCTTTTTTTCCTTGTTTCATTTATAGCCCGCCTATAACTGCTATGGTCATATCGGCGGCCGTTCTCCTTTGGAGGTGTTAACTCGTTATCTTTGGTTTTTAATCATTAGATCACGCACACATTCACACTCTCATTCATATTTCCAGACTCTGTGCAAGATGGGGAATTATCTTAGTCGGAGAAAATTCCTCACGCCCACCGCCAGGAATCGAACCCGGGACCTCTAGCACGGCAGGCAGGTGCTCCACCGACTGAGCTACGGAGCCAAATAACAATGTTAATTATCTGTGACTTCAGCTAAATGCATTTTTACCATTGTAAATACTAATTCATTTGATTATTCTTTAATAAAACTTATTTTTCACATAAAATTTACGCTTTGATCTTCAGTATAGCTGTATGAAATTTCCTTGAATAACACATTCGTTTTTTCATTCAGGGGAAGCTACTAGAAATTAACCATCTTTGTTTTGTGTATTGACCAGTTAGCATTAAGTAAACGCTATTAAATATGTTTAATCCATTCCTGGAAAATAGCTTTGGTACGGAGAGGGGTACATCTCGCGCACTGCGGCTTACTGTAGTTATTGCGGCTACCGCCCCCTCAGAAGAAAGATGAGCTTCAGGTTATAGAAATTCGGGTACGTCTAAGGCTTACGACCCGTCTAAGACCCGTCGTATTTCTTGAGCTGCCTAGAGAGAGCAACGAACATACCGTCTACCACCAGCCCTCTAATGACAAATGGAAGTAAGTTTTCCTTTGCGCAAGCGTGCGCGCCACCTGTCCGGCACAAACTCCATGAAACCTAGCGCACCTGAAAAATGAAAAGGATACAGAAAGAAAGTGAAATATTGGAAAGGAAATTGTAGCATTTGAGCAACCACCCCAGCATTAGCCTAGCAGCTATGTCAGACTGGTAGTCGACGAAATCGAACCCTGGGACTTCTTAACTTTGGGCCTTACCGAGGAGCCATTTCTCACAATCTTTACGGTTATAATAGAAAAATTATCATTTGGACTGCCATTAGATAGTAACACAATCCTAATTATTTATACTGTAAGTATATTGCAGAGGAACGCCTTTTCTATATAAACAAAAGTCCAAATCAAAAGTCTAGGATCTTGAGTTTCCCGTCAATATGCATAAGTTGATGTCTGGTTTTTCTATATGGCTTTTTACTTCCAACGAGCTGATCCCAATCCCAGAGACTGTGGACCTTCACACCTGGTGACTTGTTTTTCTCCCCATCATTACCTGATTTTCTGTGCCATTGTTTTGGTTATTCACATACAAATTTGTTGTTAATAGTCTGTAATACCTTTGTACAATCAATAAGAAAAACTTGAAAGGAGAAAGACTGAGAAAACTGGTAAGAGATGCTTTAGGTGATCTCATTCTACTGCGTTTCTTCTAGTTTCATAATATTCAAGCTCCCACATCACCTCTCACCCTGGGTGTCTGTTTTACTGGTGACGCACAAGTCTTTGAACATATTGCCGTGTTTGACTTCCATATATTAATCAAACAGATCTTATGACAAACCAAATGGTCCACAAAGACAGCCCTTTGTTTTGGTGCACACATCAGTGCTTTTGTAGAATATCCTTAATACTCAAAGGCTTTAGAAATTAAGAGACACGTGTATCTACGTGCATTAAATGTGGCCCATCTCATAGATCGTACTGCTTTTTCCTTTCTGTAAACTGTTCACCTTCAGATAATCAACCTGTGACTCTACCCAACCGTTATTGTGTTACTGAGCTTAAAAATAATTATTCAGAGAACAAAAGAAAACAAACGAACGGTATGAAATGGATGGTTTACATATCATTTCTATGAAGCAGTTTCAGTAGTTTTGGCACAGAAGGAAACAAACTAATTTCAACATACGAGGGATGTTCAATAAAGAATGATCACCACTTTTTTGACAAAGTACCTTCACTCATTCTCATAATTTTGATGGTCCTTCTCAAAATAGTCTCCCCTGAATGCGATGCACTTGTTCCATCCAGCCTTTCTGCCAGTCTTCAAAGACATGCTGGAAACAATTTTTTGACAGATCCTTAAAAATCGTCTCCGCAGCCTTCACCACTGCTTCTGATGATGGATAATGCCTCCCACGAAGGCGTTTCTTCAACTTAGGGAATAGAAAAAAGTCACATGGGGCTAAATCCGTACTATAGGGAGGTTGAGGGATGCACTTCACGTTGAGTTTTGCAAGATATTCAGCAACAACATTGGCAATATGCGGCCGCGCATTATCGTGGTGCAGCATCCAGCCTACTTCCCGGAAATGTCTTTTGCGCCTGATATGGACTTACAGTGTTTTCAGGACATCCCTGTAGTATTTTCCAGCTACTGATGTGTGTGCAGGTACAACATGCTGATAAACCATTCCATGAATATCAAAGAATGAGATGACCAGAACTTTCCCAGCAGAAGCAACCACTTTTGCCTTTTTGGGGGTTGGTGATGAAGGAAATTTCCACACTGAGCGTTGCTGTTTGCTCTCAGGATCAAAATGATGTAGCCAAGTTTCATCAGCAGTGATTACGTTTTAAAGAAACTCCAGATCGTCCTCTATCATCAACTTTAACTGCATGTTACCTCCATTGCAGCGGTAGGCAATACTGAACATATCTGAACTTGCCTGATTCTCACAGGCGGGAACCTGGAATGCCAACAATGAAGCTACTATGACGTGTTTGTTTCTGTTAATCTAGCAGAATATAATAAGATTGAATTTTAGTGCGAAAAGTAATGACCGTAAAAAAAATTATGATCATTCTTTATTGAAAAGCCTTCGTATCTCGGTCTTTCACGGGTAGAGGTTTGAATTATGTGAATGGTTGTTAAACTGGATGCATTTATATTTATGGATTCACCCGTAATCTATTTTTAAGTGAAAGTTTTGCGTGTAAAATAAAACGATTTGATATTCGAAAGAGAAATAGTTGACTTAGTTTTTGTATGCTTGTTTGTTCTTTTCAGTTCAATAAAATGGAGTCTAAAATCGACAACAATGAGCGTTTTGGCTACGACCAGAGCAATTTATGTTGCTTTCGCACCTTGATTAAACGCAAGTAGCAAATGTGGTATAACGATCATTGGTTGAATTAGAGTTCGTTGTTATTCCGCCTCCATTCAGTATGGAGTAAAAATTATGATAGGAACTGGTTTCGTGTTATTTCTTGTGAGCATACTACTTGAGATATCAGTCTAACTATACAATGGACTATAAGCGCAGAGGAAGTAAACAGCTGTAATTGACTTCGCCTGCGAACTAATCACACTTTCCACATGTAATATGAACTGCAGTAAATACGGTATTATAGTTGTGATAATAATAATTGAAAGTAGGAAAGCGCCAAAGTGAAAAAGCAGTAGGATGAGTGAGGTTGGCGCTGCTATGGAACAATAACGGTAGGCCGGTAACAGAGACTGCTGTTCGAAGCAATTACCGGCTAATTCGATGTTGAATAGCAGAGCAACGCACCACTGGCTACACTAAATGCGTGAAGATGCCTAATTACTTATCAATGGGATACTTTCGCAAGGTTCGCTCTAGGGGAATAATCGCAAAGCTTTTCGATACGATATGACGATGTGCACCTTCCATTTGGCTAATTTTGTACCTTGCGCACGGCCCAATGCTTCCCCAGTGATGCTGGGGAAACAAGATCGCGCCCCTGATAAGCCCTTCTGTGTAGCGTCTCTTTCCCTCTACATCATCCAATCTTAGGAGTCTATCACTAATATTAATGTTTCCTCTGAGTTCCGCCATGAAGCTTGGAAAGATTGCTTCATTTATTATGTTCTGTTTTGAAATAAAATTCTGTTGCTTTGAATTGCGGAATGCAAATACCCATTTAATTCTTTTCTTTAAGCTTTAATTTCGAATTGAAAACACATTTTGAAACTGAATTATCTACATCTTCATGTTTATCTTCATATGATTTAGTTTAATTCTAGCAAAAACTCCTGTCAAGTTCACTCACTGTCTTCTCGGGCAGCCAGCCAGATGAAAAGATGATTAGATATCAACGTTTCGGGAGTGTGCATCTCTCCCATCATCAGGACATTTATATTGTACAATTTTATAACCACAAATGAAGCACTGGATATAACACAACTATAAACAAAGACAAAACACTATCAAAATTCGCATTACTGAACAAAAGACTGTTTTCAGTAAATTAAATGCCAGGTCAGGAGATGACGGAGTATACAAAACTGTGTCAAAGAAACGTAACTACTTGATTTTCAAGCTGTATCGATCTTTGCTTCTTAATTCGACGTATTTCCATTTTTAGGGCCGATTTCCAAGAGGAACTGAATTGAAATCTAGCATCACGATCAAGTGTGCTCCTTTCAGAGGAAATCGCCAAAGCCTCCTTAATTATCCGCTCCCAGTAACTGTTGCATTTTGCCAAGATGGTCGTCTCCCGAAAATTGACTCTATGCTAGTTATCAAAACAATGCTCTGCCAGCCCAGACTTCTCAGGTTGCATTAAACGAATGTTCGATTATTCTGGTAGCAATGGTCCTTCCGGTTTGTCCTATATATGGTGTCCCACATTCACAGGGAATACGGTACATTCCCGGAACTTGGAAGTCCAGTTTGTCTTTCACTGGTCTCAACAGCTGTTTAATCTTCGGAGGTGGCTTGTGGATAGTCCTGATGTTGTATTTGGCAAGAATTCTGCTAATTCTGCCGGATAGATTGCCGGTAAACGGGATGCAGGCTGTAGCGGTAGGCTTAACTGACGCTTGCTGTATTACAGGTTTCCCTTTCCTAGCTTTGGTGATGGAGGCTTCAACGTCATATTCGGAGTAGCTGTTTTGACGGAAAGTGAGTCGCAGGTGCTGTAATTCTTGTTTTAAGTGGCTGCGTTCAGATAGAGATCGGTGTGAGTAGGCTTGCGATATACAGTATGCCCCAGTGTACCGTTGGTGTTTTTGAAACAAGAATGTCCAGGAATGGAAGAGTTCCATTCTTCTCCATTCCATGGTAAACTGTATTTGAGGTCGAAGGCTGTTGAGATACGCAAGAAAGCTAGGCAAAATGTCTGATCCATGTGGCCAAATTACAAAAGTGTCGTCCACGTATCTATAGAAATTAGATGGTTTAAGTGGAGCTGTGGCAAGTATTTCATGTTCTAGGTGTTCCATATAGAAATTAGCTATAGCTGGTGACAAACGGGAGCCCATTGCTACTCCGTCTACTTGTTCAAAGAAAGTACCACCAAACAAGAAGAAAGTGGACGTCAGGGTATGTCAAAAGAGCTCTATGATATCAGCCGGAAAATGCTCCTTCAGAGGTTGGATGGTTTCTTGTAGTGGTACTCTTGTAAATAGAGAAACCACGTCGAAGCTGCCAAGAAGATCAGAAGGGCCAACGGTAATGTTCTTAAGTGTATGTACAAACTGTGTGGAATTACTCACATGATGTGGGCAATCCCCTACCAGAAGTTGTAACAGATCAGCCAGATGATATTGATATCCTGTCAAGTTGATATTCCGTAGATTTTTGAAATTCAGTTTCTCTCTTACTCTTCCCGCTATCTCTGGGTTTCGTAGCTCTATCAGCAACGCTATGCTCCTACATGCTGCAATGTACGTATCATGTGATATTTTTAAAAACCACAGTAAAGCTGCATTGTCTGAGGTATTAACAGGGCTACTCCTGTTCAAGAGCAGTCTGTACAGCGTACGCTGAATTTGAACAAAAATATTAAAAGTGAATCTTGTTCCTTTTTCAGTAATTAGAATAAATATAATATATTTCTTATTTTACACCAAAGTCTTTCTTAAATATTAGCACTTAAAACCTTGGAGGCTTTGATTAACCTCATGAGATCCTGTAACTTCCTCTTAGGAAGGTACCCTGTATCTGTTGGGTTTTGCAAAATATTTCTAATTGTAACATTTATAATTGTTTACAACAGTTTTAGGGAAATAAATAAATTATCAAAAGATATTATAATTAATAATGGTTTAAGACAAGGATGAAGTTTATCTCCGCTATTGTTTCATATTTATATGGATGATATTCTCAAAAATTAAAAGGTGAAATACCTTCAGGAATAAAAATAATGCCTTAAGTATGCAACTCTTTGCGGATGATATGATGTTAATACAAGACAGAGAGGATAAGCTGCAAATAAGTATGTACAAGCTACAAAAATTGATCCAAGATTATGGTTTAAGTGGGTATATCCATAGAAAAATCAAAGGTTATGGAATTTATAGAAAAACAAATAAGAAGATTCCAGTGTTAAATAATAAAGTATTAGAACAGGTGGGAACATTTAATTACTTTGGCTGTAATGTAACCTATAAAACAAGCGCTGAAGAAATAAGTAGTAAATTAAGTAAGTTTCAATACAGTTGTGGAGTAATAGTTCGTTTTTTTTTTTTTTTTTAAATTTACGACTACTAACTTTAAGTTATATCGGACGATGAGTGGGATTGATGAAATGATGATCAAATCAGCCCAGGTTCCATTGAGTTTAGAGTTACCCGGCATTCGTCTTTTCAGGATAAGGGAAAACCCCGGAAAAAACCTTATCCAGGTGACTCACCCTGACCGAGATTCGAACTCGGGACCTCTTGAACGTGAGGCAGACACGCTACCATCCACGCTACCGAGGCGGGAATAGTACGTACCTTGAAAAGAAAAACCCGAAAGGATACAAACCTAAAATTTTATAAGACAATGGCTGTTCCAGTTTTACTATATGGTTCAGAGACATGGACACCAAAAAAGGAAGATTGGAGCCAAATACAAACGGCAGAAATGAAGTATCTCCGAGCAGTAAAAGGAGCACCAGACAAGACCGTATTGGAAACGAAGACATAAGGAAAGAATTATATATATTCTCATTGCAAGAAAAAATACAAACAAATAGAGAAAAATGGAAAAGCCATTTACAAAGAATGGATAACCCTCGCATTCCATTACAGTCTTGCAAATACAAAGCTTTGGGTTATACAACAACAGGAATACTACTAAAACGATGGGAAGAAGTATGTGGCCGGAGCAGGAGAACCTCCTAAACCATGAAAAGTTGATGATGATTGTAACATTTATTCATATCAAGCTGTAAGTCTTCTTTCTGAATAGCTGTTGACCTTTTAACCTTTATATTGGAAGCGAATGGAGCAAACTTTTTGACACCGTTTTACTTATAACACGATATTTTATCTTTATTAGTTCACTTTTCTGATGATCTAAGAAAAGTTTAAAAACTTTTTTTTTTGCATAGAATTAATATACTTTTCTTTGCACTGCATTAGGCTATTAAAAAGAAATTTTGTTTATGAAAAAAGCCACAAGCTATATTTACGTTGAAACGTATTTTATTACTTTTATTGAAATATTGTATAAAATAATACTGTTACTGTAATAAAAGTAATTAAATGTTATACAAAATGCGGAAATGCTTTAATATTACAGTATGTTTGACATAAAATACAAATTCTTTTTGCTCTGTACACAAATAAAGATTTAGTATATATATATATATATTTACAACCGCTATGAAAAGGGCGCTGCCTACGCTTTTGAAACGTAACGTTACGAGTTAATGCAGTAAAGCGGTCCGTTACGAACACACAAAGCGTTATCCTCCTTGGTATGCTAGACTCTGGTTCACGAGATCTCGCGTTCAAACCTGGCAGAGAGCAATGACCATTTTTGGTTTTAAAAATTCTTCGGGTGGGAAGTAAAGCGGGTTATTCCGCGTCATACATATGGCACGTGAAAGAACCTCAAGGTTCATAAAGAGGGCTTCAGTAATAGTGATATATTTTAAGAGCCAGTTGTTTTGCACTTGCTTTGCATGACCAGGAGAGTAAGGGGCAGAGCAAAAAGATAACAAAATGAAACGAGAAAAGTTTAAGAACTAAAGCTTCGAACCAATGAAAAGAATATTTGTCATAAATCTTACACTTTAACGAATCTACACTTTTCCGCAGTCAACTTTTGTCCATCTCTTATATTTTGCCACTTAGACAAAGAAACAGTCCAGAATGAAGAGGACTTCAGGAAATACATAAAAAATGTAAACATATGATTTACATTTTTCACCACAATTCTAAAGCCTACGACATTTTAATCAAAATGTATCATTCATAAGAACATTGAAATTCTTGAAAAGTTTTCTACTGAAAGTTAGTTTAGGTGAGTGATTTTCTTCAAAATCCATGTCGCCTAGTTGTAAGATACTAAAGTTAAATACCAAGTTCTGCGGGAAATCGACTTTACATTTTTGAGTTATGCGCTTCACACACACACACACACACACACACACACACACACACACACACACACACACACACACACACACACACACACACACACACACACACACACACACACACACACACACACACACACACACACACACATACACACACACACACACACACACACACACACACACACACACACACACGCACACGCATCTTTTAAATTACTTCTTGGAGTTCTGAGGGCCTCAAAGCATGTATTTCCAGTGAAATCTCAACCTCAGATTTCTGGATGAAAATAATTATTGTAGCTTCTTATGTGTAGGTGTTAGCGTGTCTGCCTCGCGTTCAAGAAGTCTGGAGTTCGAATCTAGGCCAGGTTGGGTTACCTGAATAAGCATTTGGTGGGGACTTCCCGGATCCTGAAAGACGAATGTCGGATGACTCTAAGGTCTATGGACCCTTGGTTCACTTAACCATCATTTCACCCATTTTATTCATCGTCCGATACATTTAACGTTGGAGAAACGTTTTAACTATCCTTAGTAGAGAAAGTAATAACACTGGATTGTCATTGCAAAGTGCAAGTTCATCTGAGCTTCCACTGCTATCACCAATTTTACTTTATTTTCTTAACATATTTAGATGTAAACGTCATTGTTTCTGCATAGCTGAGGTTGAGATGATCCGTATTTTTTATGTGTAAAGTAATTAAATAAAAAATTTTCCTACAAAATGATTTCTTTATAATAACTCTATTTACTTATATCTTATCCCATGCCTACCAATCTAAAATTCTAAAGTGATATGCTATTGACGTCACTTCGGTGGGAGTGATCTAGCTCCTTCTGAATAAGACTTAGAGATTAGAAGCGAAACTTACATAAACTTTATTGAATAATGAAAAGTGAGGAATACAAATTTAAAATAAAAGCCTGCCAAAATGAGCAGAGCGTTGCAATTAAAGCCACGAGCAAATATCCTTACGCAATCTTCAACGTTATTTGGATTCATTGGTTGTGCCAAAGGTAGCTAGATCATAATTTGGTTTGCACACTAATAACCGTAGAGCTTTGTAACCAACTATAGAACCAACCTATTTGCTCGCGAAACGTGCCACATTCAGCTGGAAAGGTGTAAAGATGGGAGTGCTGTCATAAATCTGAACTAAAATGGATTGGATATCACCAAGGTTAGCGCGTTAGTGATGTAATAAATTTCAGCATTTTGTTCTGTAATTCTGTATATGTTTAGCGTTCCTTAAATTAACAATACCTTCACTGGCCGCCACTGATTTGAAGCACGTCTTCAGCCGATGAAAGGTACGTTCCCAATGCGCATGCTCCACTCTACTTTTCCTTATAGCAGAGAGAAGAGTGCTTCCCCGCCACTCCACCCTTCACCATTATTTTACTATAAAAATTTATTTTGTGCTCCCTTACCGCGGCAACAATAGAGAGACTTCTGCAAGCAATCTTTGTATGAAGTCATTCAATCCAAATTCTTTCTTGTCGGAAAAGTTTGACACACGCCAGGAAAATGGAAGTCGGTAGCTATCTGAGATGGAGGTGGTGACGAGGAGAAAAATTGCGAAGGGAAGAGGGGCATAAGGAAGGTTTCTTGCAGAGGAAGAAAGAAAGAAAGGAGGTGAGGGAATCATCGAAAAGTTGCTTTTGTATTTGGAGGAGACTTGCATCTTCCTGCCCCCTCCCCCCAACCTACATTTGGGTTCACAATCACCTCCCGTTCTTCTTATGTAGTTATTGTGCAGAAAGTGCTTACAGTGGTGGCAACAGTGCTCGTGCACCAGAATGTCGAGACCACAAGACAGACGGACTCCCTCCCACCCTCCTTCCTTCCTTCCCTCCCTCGCGCGGAAATCTTTCAGAAATCCAAAACTTGTGACAAAAGCGGAAGAGAAAGAGACTAGGCAGGCACATACACGCGCTTCTTGTTCGTCACACAATGAGACTGTCTATTCAGAATCGAGCTTTTGTGTTAACGTTCGCCCACGAAATCAGCACGGTTTTGTCAGCTATTATGGTTATTAAAGTACGAGACTAAAAAAAATTAAAAAACGGGACAGGGGGAGAGAAGTCCCTAAGTCTTGCGCTATTGTCTGTTGTAGCCGGCCGGTGGCAGTCTCTGAACGGAATAAAGTGAACTTGGAGGAGGCACATGCCAAGATAAGGGTTGAATAGGGAGAAGCTCCACGGCAGAAGAGACGAGGGGTTGGAGAAGGGGGAAGGTCACACGGTGTGCTCCAGTTTGCTACAAAGCATGCCCCCACAATTAGACCCTGTGGAGTCGAACTCTGGCATACGGAAAATAACCATACCACAATGCACTAATTTGGACGCAAGGCAGAGGCGAAGAAAGGAGGGGAAAAAATGTTGAGAGCAATTTAATGTCATTGTTCATCTCGTTGGACGTCAAAAGCGCTAATAAAATGGGTTGGAATTTGCGGAGGACGGACAAAAGACTAGCGACGATGGCATTCTGTAATACTCGTCATTGGATCTATTCCTTCGACGGTATCTCTGTAACAGTTCAAAGCAAACGCTAAGAATAGGGGAAATCGTGGCTTAACCTCTTCGGTGCTACATGTTCCATGTCACCGGGGATCCCTCCAACGCGATTAGAAAACGCAAACATATGTTCATCCTACAGCTCCACTCATATTATTGCCTCAATTGCGGAGATACTTATATCCCATCTCTTTTTACACTCTCCCTCTCTTCTATTCTCAACCTGTCCATCAGCTTCTTTTAATCTCTCTCTGGGCCACTAAGCGATTTCAAAATAAACAGTTTTTCATAGAAATAGGAAAAGATCTGACGTGTTACCCTTTGTACCAGTTTATGGTAAATTTCAAAAGAAAAACGCGAAAATATTGCAGACATTTCACCAAATTATCAAATTTTCCTTGTTATATACCTTTAAGGTGCCTTGAAAATATCGTCTGTGTTGGTGCGTCTATAAGTGTACCTTTGAAAACCAAAACTGCGATAAGTACCAAACTTGAAGTTTAAATTCAACTTATTCAAAGGAATCGATACGGTACGCTTTGTATGGGGGTTTTCTTTTTCTCAAAAAAACTAATTTCTTTATTTTACCAGAAATTATGCCAATAATTCTGATTAAAAACTACATGTTTAAATAGTTTAGTAGCTAACAAAATGTAAACCTTGCATTAAATAAAGCTTCACGGGTGATTAGCCGAGAAGTCTAAGTGATTAAATTCGAGCTTTTGGCCACTCTAAACTCCATTGCCTTCTTCAGGAGCTTAGAATGGCCGAAAACTCAAATTTAATTACATTCCCACGGCTGATTATCT
>CM060949.1:135387948-135445448 GCA_030765055.1 Mantis religiosa | reverse complement strand
TTTGGCTAAAATGTTTTAAAACATTCAAATATTTAATGTTTCTGTACAAAAAAAATTAAATTATATTCGTGCTGTGCACTTCTCTTTCGCAATATGTTAAAGTTTTAACAAGAGATTGTTTAAATGTCCAAGATTACACAAGCTAATGGCCTGTACTTATTTTCAGTGCCTTTTAATCGAATTTGGTTTTTCTTACATTTGTGTGCAACTAGGCAAATGTTTCAAATGATGCATTTGTGACGAAGCTTGTTAAAATTGTTAACAGAACCTGAGAAATAGAGCGAGAAAGAGAGAGACAGAGAGAGAGAGAGAGAGAGAGAGAGAGAGAGAGAGAGAAGTTAAAAAATTGGTCTACGGTTTTTGCTACAATTTTAAATCGCTTAAGGTACTGCACAATTTGACAACTGAAGACAGTTGTTAAAAAAATTAAATATATAAACAGTTTTGCTGAAACAACCAGAAGAAGGAAACAACTTCCATGTCCCATTTTTGAGCATTAAGTTTTAATATGGTAGGACTCTTTTTAAAAATTGTGCTTTGTGCTTTAACATCTTGAACACATACATGGTAAACAACATATTAAAAGCAAATTAACTTATTTTGTCAATACATGTTAAAGGTATTTGCTAGAAATGTAAAACCCATTTGAAATTATGGTGCAGGAGCATGTGGCACAATTTTGAAAACTCAGATTAGAACTACAAGATATAGTTTCATATATTTTTGAGAAAAAAAATTGTTGGAGTGTTGTTGCATACTTTGATGCTATATGCTAATAAATTGACAAGCAGACATTTCAAGTATAATTTTAGATTATTTTATGAAACATACATAGCAGAATGACTTCAAACCATTCAATACGACCCGAGTTTTCCAACGTTCTCTTTTAATACTATAGACTTTTTCAGTATTTAAAATCCTTCTGCCTGTAATTTGTGACAACATCTTTTGCATTTGTTGGTTTCAATGCGAAGTTTTCGGGGAAGAGAAATTTCTTACTGCTGCACATTGAATATACAAAACGAGGTTTATCCAGGTAGGCACCTGCCTTACAGACGTGTCACAATGCGCTATGTCATGGAAAAATCTTAGAATTTGCTCCAGGACGAGTAGCAAAGACCAGCTAAATGATATTTCAATGGATTGACAAATGACCACTCTTTATGTGGGGAAATGAAAGCCCATTTTGTAAGCAGTGTTTCAAGTGCACACATAGATCGGTTTCCTACGCAAATATGCCAAAAGAGAAGCAGCAGAAGTGTGCTTCTTAAACAGTGGATAATAGTGAACCATCGTTTAGAATAGATGGGAAAGTAATTTTTTGCCAGCCTTGTGTGAAACAGGTGAGTTTAATCATTCATGGTTGTATTAATACTACACAAAAAGCTTGTAAAAATCAGCCCCTGTAGCAACATTCCGCCGAACACAAGTAAGTATATTGAGGAAAGCCGAAAGAAGAGAAACTGAATGTTTTCAGTTTTCCAAAGTAAAGCACAAATTTGCCTAATGTGAAAACTTTCTTCATCACATGATACGACTTTACATTGAGATTTAGCTTAAGACAGATCTGAATCGTTAAACAAGCCCGTATAATGCATTTCATCTTGATTAGAATATTATTTATTTGAAACTTATAGGTATAGCTTTGCAAACTTAGTGTACAGGATTCCGCAATTTTGTTACGAATATTATCTTTTAGCAGTTTCAATGCAGTAGCATGATATTTTTTGTGCTGGTGTAAAGGCTTGCTTCTTGAGCTAATAGTAATACTTGGGGGAAGGATTATCAATTAAATTATTGATGGTGTCAATTGTTAACAATCATATCAGATCACAATCAGTACCGCTGATAATCTGGAATTTATTCCCGTAAGATTTATTTTACATGTATGTAAATCTACTGACACGAAGCTGTTGTTTTACCCAATCTTAAAATCACCACACTGGGACTCTGTTCAGGTTACAACTTAAACTTGTAAGGCCAGCGCTTAATTAGCTAGGCTACAAAGACTAAGATTATATAAGTATATAAAAAATTGTGATTTCCTATGCTTACATTTTTCTACATGTATCCCAAGGTATCATGAAATTGATTTCTTGGAGATCTCCGGTTTTCTTTTTCGTGTGTGTAATTTACGTCCTCCAACATTTAGTCATATGGGACGATGAATAAAATGGGTGAGGTGATGCTCCAATGAGTCCGGGGTCCATGGAGCTTAGAGTTACCCGACATTCGTCTTTCAGGATAAGGGAAAACCTCCGAAAACCCTTATCCAGGTAATTCACCCTGACCGAGAGAGACTTCCTGGGCTGTTTCCAACATTGAAAATGAAACTGCAGACCAATAAATCTTAATGGTTTGTGTAAAATGTTACAGATATGCCTTTATTAAAGTAGGTACAAGAATTCTTTTCACCATGCCGTAATTGCTGCAATTCTTTTTGAATGAACGGGAAACGCTTACTAAAAATCTGTGCTTTATTATTTGTTCTTAGGATTTTTATTACAAAAACTAGGTTTCTGTAGCTTTAGATTTTAAATATTTTTTTGTGCTTTGTATCTTTCTAACACATCGTGGCGTCATTTTAAGCTATATTAAGATTGATGTGATGAAATTTTGAATTTCTTATCTTTCCAACAATCGTTTCTATTAAGGACACATTTGTGCAAATTGGCCCAAAACTTACAAGAATCCAAATTTAGTTTTTGTCTTAAAATTAATATAGACATATTTCAATAATCCAAAGCTTTTTTCCTAACGGCACTACAGAAAACGACAAATGACTACTTAAATAACACTACATATGTATCGTAGCTGATATTACGTAATTTTAACCTCAGATTTCTCAAATTTCATATTTTCTACATTTTTCTAACTTCAAAAGTTTCCACAGGAGTAAGGACAACTGTACCCATTTACATTTGTTGTGTTTTTGTTATTTGATTTGAAAAGGGTTACAATGGTTACTTCGTACTGAAAACGCTTAGGAAAATAATACTTTTTAATTAGGTATGATTATTTTTTCCCATTGTTAATATGGTGAAGACAAATATTTCACATAGGTACAGGTCATTAATATAGGTTAAAATGGGTGCAGGAACTTATATCCCAAACATTACTTTTTAAAATTATAATATGTGGGACATTTTGAAAATCGCCTGTAATTTAGACATAAACTGTTAATTTTTCAAACTATTCTAAGTAGAAAGCTGAAACTTGGTCTTATTCCATTCTTGATCGACTACAAAGGTAAATGGTATTAATTTGAAAAAAAAGTCTCAGATATTTCAATTTTCACCCTTAAACCGCCCCCCCCCCAAAAAACATGTTTTTGTTTTTCGACATAGTTAATTAATGCACACCTTTATGCACATTATCCACATAGTGAAGTGGATATATATGTATTTTAACTGTGCGGCAGTATCTGTTATTTCAACTTGCGGTGCCATTTATGAAATTTGGAATAAATGTAGAACTATATCGACTGGGGAACCGCAAAATAGTATGTGTTTAGCGAATTTGTTGCAGCATATGTTGCGGTGATTGTCATTTTGTTATAGTGCATTTATAGTACATTTTAAGAGCCATTTTACTAATATTGTGTATTCCTAAGTGTTAACTTAGTAAATTTTAGTGCCTATTTAAGTGACTATTTTGCCCACTTTTAGTGCCTTTTTGCCTGACTATTTCACACATTTTAATGCCTCTAAATCCCCTACCTAGGTATTAGTGTAAAGCAAATATGTTACGCTACCAATCTCACCCACTTTATAAGTAGAATAAAATGTTCTTTTTTTCTGAAAAGCACTTACCTAATACTTCTTACAATTGTCTAACTCATTAAAGAATATAAATCATAAATGTTTACAAATTATGAAAATTTCACTGTAGAGAAATTGTAGCTTAATTTTTTGTTCTAAAAGTAGTTAAGCCACGAATTACACCCTACATGGAACAAACCACAGTTCTTAATCTCGACATTAAGATTGGTTTCCTAAAGCTAAGAAAAGGTTCACTTTTTAATTGTAAGTACCATAAAACTAGTATATTTAGAATAAAACATACTCTTTATATATAGGTCCATGATTCTAAACAAAATAAACAAAACTCTACTTTTACCCATTATGTAAAATACTACTCAAGATGAGGTAAATCTCTCACGTCATGTTCTACATCACTTTTAAGTTATTTTGGTTAAGAAGCCTTTGTATTAAATAAGGATATCCATTATTAAATACCTAAAACTTCATTTTAAAAATAATAGGCTTTAAACTTTTAAAGACATCTGTAATTCATGCATTAATTGTTTCTTTAATATAAGGCTTATTTTGCGTACTTATAACTTAATTTCTAAGATAAAAGGGCATTAGAAAACTGTAGTTCTTTAGAAATTGCTTTTAAATATAAAATAATAAATAAAACTCACGAGAATGACTCAAAATTCTAGCTAATAGTTCTCTGTGTAATCTGTTTGGATTTTGTAACACCTGCAGTGAAACTCAAAAGTAAAAAGGGGATCTTCTCTCGAGTATTAATATTTACAAAGATATCTATTTATATTTTAGCAACATGACTGAATCGTAGACTTCTAAGGTATTATTACGCAAGGTGAGGTTCAATTTGTTTCACCATTGTAATGAATGCTTCCACATTATTTAAACATAGCGGAGATGTCTATGACCACTTCCTAAAACGCTAGACCTAGGATTAGGATTAGGATTTTATTACGGAGGGGATTCGATACGTATGCCACAATTCTGGGTCCATTGTTTCTATACCCCTAATTGAGGCAACCCCGGGAGGAAGAATGAGGCGAAGGAGACAGAGGGCGGCCGACCCAAGGAGCCACGATAGTACAGAAGGTAGGATCCTTACAGTTTACTTGGTTAGAGACTTCCCTCGGCAGTTCAGGACAACGGACACGCTCCCCTACTGAGGGACGCCAACGAGCCCAGCAGCTTGGCCCCAAAGGTCCCTGGCTGGCGGTGCCGAAATGTTCCCAGTAGAGGAGCGGGGACCTGCAACCGACCTACCGAAGGAGGAAGTAGTTTTCCTCAGAGCATATCATCCTGCCATGCACCGCCGAGACACCCGCCGACACTTCTACCCTGAAAGAGACCACCAGATGAGGGATGATGTGAAATGATAATGGAGATGAAATGGAGGGACAAAAAATTCGGGGGAGATCGGCCACGGGAATCGAACCTGGGCCTCCCGAGTGCGGTCACAGACTAAAGCCCCTGAGCCATCCCACTCCGTACACCCGGTCTATCTTTTTAATAGAATTTAATGCCATCTTACTACATTCATTACCACACACTAGTGGTAGAGTGGTGGTAGAGTGTCTGTCTCGCGTTCAAGAGGTCCCGAGTTCGAATCTCAATCAGGGTGAGTTACTTGGATAAGGTTTCCCTTATCCTGAAAGACGAATTTCGGGTAACCCTAAGCTCTATGGACCCTGGGCTCATTTGAGCATCATTTCACCCATTCCATTCATCATCCGATATGATTTAACGTTGGAGTACGTAAATTACAAAATACGTGAAATGATATTGGAAAGGGCGGAAAGTTACATGTCTAAGTTTATGGTACCTCCCTGCGTTTGCCAGTTAGAGGGTTAAAGAAACACTGCAGAAAACCTCCCTTCAAATCGGGATTTAACTACCTCGGCAATTTACGTCAGTAACTAACCTAGATAAGGAAAAAAAACTGTTTATATATTAACGGAGGGAGTTAAAGTAATTTTATTTTAGTTTTGGTTGTTATATGCTGCCTTTCAAATAACAGATTAAATTGCTCGTGAAAAACATTGTTACCACATGAGTGGCGAAAATTATTCTACAATACCAGATAGTTGGGTTATGCTATGTAGGTAACCTCCATACGATCCCCGTCAGTTAATTTGCATGTTACACACAGAGATTTCGATATGAGGTGATTTATAATTCGGTCGCGAGAGAGGATGCCCTGCAAGACACTGAAGGAATCTCGAGGGTGGGCGATGAGAATTGGAAATGATGGCGTTATGTTAATGCGCGCACACCATCATCCCTGTGAGGGAACCCATTACCGTCTCTCCCAATGAAAAGAACAAGCGCATTCGCATCACAATGGGAGAAAAGTGCTAACTGTTTTACATTATGCAAACAAAAGTTTTCATATAGGGGTGGGGGGAGGAGCTGAGAGAAGAATGTGTGTGTATGTGTGCGCGCGCAGCAGATGAGGGCGACTTTCAACAATGGTATTGTCTGTGTGTGGCATAGGAGGCCTCTTCAGTCCCTTTATTGTCCTTCAGCATGTTTTAGAGAGCTCCGTGGACATTCAGGACGTCTTTTTCATCAAAGTACATTCTGAATGGGGAAACGAGTACTCCACCCTTGACTAGCTAAAGGAAGAAGAAGAAGAACCAAAAGGAAAGCGAAAGTCTGAAGCAGGGTAGAAGCCTTAAGTTCGTCCTCGCTCGTCAAAGGTACTCCTCCATGCCATGTCTCACATACCACATTAGCAATCAGTAAAGAAATGCGTTCTGCCACAATACCTTAACGTTTAGGCTAACCAAAAATTATGTATTGATTTTTCATAGGAAATATACATTTTGAAATATACTGAACTCAAAAAAAAGGCATTTTAAGAAAAAGTCCATGTGGATGGGTGCCTATCTGTGATTGGTATAATTCAAAAACAAGATGTGGAACAAATCTCCAAATTCCTACTAGAGTCAGCATCTCTTTCAGATTTTAAACAGAATTCTTAGCCTCAAACTAACCTTGAGATGAAAATTTTCCCGTATTTTTAATTTTCTAAAAAAATGATTAACTAGTTTTTACTAATATCTGATATAGTTTAGAGGGGAAATATGCTTATCTTCAATTTTCTGCTAATAGCCTGTGAAGTTCTCTATATTTCGATTTCGTTTTATTACTTGTGTAATAGACCAATGTGTGTCGAGTTCACTAAAATATACACTTTATTTCAAATAATTTCGTATCAAATTTGTATCGCTACGAATAACAATTTTCAAATGATGCACGTTTGAATGTTTGCAATTGTTATGTTTTCTTTCCATCACCAAGGCTGGTTGCTATGGCTAAACATCTGAATGCTGTTTCTACATGGCACATGCAACTAAGCACTTGTTGCCAATTTGAAAGTACTCCCAGATAAAAATATATAATGATAACAAAACATGGCTAGAATAATTCCGTTTTATTTAATATTATATCGATATATAAAGCACAGATTTGGTGTTTTTTAGTATTTTGATTTGTCATTTAGTATTTTGTGTCCTTTATACATTTACAAATAAAAACTTTGTGGCATTTTGAAGAAAACCGTTTAAATTGTAAACAGGTATCGGGTTTCACATGTCATTAAATTAACATTAAAGTTACACATATAAAGGATTAATAGTGACATTAAAGAATATAAAGTACGAAGAAAAATATGCGTATTAACTAGCCCCAAAAATGGAATTTTGCTTTTATTTTCACATAAATACTTCAAACTTTCAAATCTATTGCAATTCTCGGCCAGTGATGACATAGGTAAAATGTATGGAAACCGAGAGAGAAAGAGGGAAAAGAAATAAAGAGTTTAGCATTTTATTTCATATGACTGTTCAACTTTTTATGGCACTTAAACCATTCCATTAACATCTTACAGTTTGATTTTCATATATTCATCTGTAAAAGAGTAGATAAACTGCTATATATTTCATGCTTACATCGCATTTTGAGGTAATTTTGCATCTTATTGTGTTTTCAAAATCATTAAAAAGTTGTCATGAAAAATTAAAATACAAATGTACAGCCCTTTACGAGATTTCGCCCTATATTGCATTTGTGAAAAGTCATCATTCCTAATAAAGCATAGTGCATTTGTGATCGGTAGACAATTTTGTGTGAACAAAATATACTTATCAGATTGTTATTCAAATTATTTAGCTGCTATTTTATTTATTTGTTAACTATTTTTAGAATGACTCTTAGTGTGCAGATGGTGTCAATTGTGCAATCTCCTTTTTACTCTCCCACGCCTGCTTGAGTAGTATCCTTTTTATTTGTTGATTATCAACACATGCAGCCTCGTTACAGTTATTACAGTAATGACAGAAATTCTCTCTCCCTCTCCTTTTTCTATATTCCTCTCACACTTGCCTCCTTTCTTCCTGGCTTTCCTTTCCTCCTCAAACATTGCGTCTTCTTACGTTTCTGTATGTGCGAGGTACATGTACGCAATATGTTTTGAAAATTGGTAAAAAAAAATTCCTTTTCTAAAGCGATAATCACAGAAAATACCTGCAAACCAATTACATTTTACTTGTATCTGCTCCGCACGTTTGTTATGTAAAATTACTATATGTAATTGTCCAAGAAATTTATTTTAGGAAAATATAAACAAGGTATCATTTCAACCAGCCCACGTGACGATTCATGGCGCTGAAAGTAGATTCAAACATGTTTCAGAAAATCCTATTTTAATATGAATCAATCTTATAAGGAACTGTATTTTGCAGTTAACATGCCTGTGAAGCATCAGCTCATGAACTCTATGGTAATTATTTTCAAGCGAATAGAAAAATATAAACTCAGAAATGAGACTACATTTTACCACACTCAATATGTGAAGAGAATGGACTTGCAAAAATTGGTACATATATCAGTTTTTAATCGCACGTAACACGAGAACATACTCATTATTAGATACACGATGGGGCATGTAAATACTAAAAATTACAGAATTAACCAGACAAAAGAGTAAGTGCCGGTAAAGTATGTCAGTTGCAGAATTCAGTGTAATGCCAGCATTTTTCACGGTAGCTTAGTTGGTTAGAACAATGGCATGGTAAGCAGAGGATCTATACTTTGAAGCCCAGTTCTTTTTTCGGTCAGATATTTCCTTTCCAACCTTAGTCTATACACGGCGTATATGAAAGAACAGTAATATATGCTCATTTTATTCATATGGCGCACGGTTTCTATTTTGTTTGATCGCTTCATCAGCAAACACAAATTTCAAATTCCAAAAGTTCTTTTGACCTAAGGTGACTCAAGAAATGAGATTCTGACACGATTTACCCCTTTGTCTTCTATGAGTGAAACTGAGAGGACACAGGCTCTGAAATTCCTTATTTGAGAATGTAACGAAGAGTAGAAGTGTTTTGGCCATTTGAATGTGATTCTGAGAGCTTGTAGTTTTTGACATCAGGTGCACAGAGAATCGGTTTGATCAGGAGCAGGTCCTGGGCGTGGAACAAAGACCGCCTGACACACTCACTCACTCTATACAGCTAGCTATCTTGTAGAGGCAGTGGGACAATACACGTTCCCATTGTAATGAGCGGCTAGAGTTAGCATATGAATAAAATGGACAAAAGGTAAGGGGGAAGAAGCAAAGAGAAGGGTACGGGGAGCGGGGGGAGGGTTGGTTCTGTGTATCAGAACTAACTCTTTTCTTTACTCTCGTCGTCGTCGTCGCTGCCGTCGTCGCCGTCTCGTAAAGGAGAGAAAAGGAGCTGGGAATGTAGAGGGGTACGGGTAGGAGGGGCAGATTATTGTTCTCAAATGTATAGTGCTTTGTGAAGCGTCTATTCAGAGTCTCCTCAGAGGTCCGGGCAGTTATACAACGCCGGAACTTGCGCAATTCTGCAGAAGGACAATGCTGCACCACCACCAGCGAGCGCATCATTCTGAAGAGAGGGTGTGTCTGTCGGTGGCATAGCAGACACGGGGCTTCCTTCCGGCTTCGCGCCCCAGGTTCCCGTCAATGGGGTGTCAATGTCTCGCCCACCTGTTCGCAAGAAAAACGACCCTTGCCCCCGATAATCTCCCGCGGTGCAGTTACGTTTGCTGCTCAGATATTCACTATTGCATAATGCAATTAG
This sequence comes from Mantis religiosa, assembly GCA_030765055.1. Classification (NCBI taxonomy): domain Eukaryota; kingdom Metazoa; phylum Arthropoda; class Insecta; order Mantodea; family Mantidae; genus Mantis; species Mantis religiosa. The sequence goes on along the minus strand of CM060949.1, from coordinate 135,435,565 downwards.
AAATATGCGGAAATTAAAATGGTTTTATGTGACGACTTCTATCAAAACTCTTGTACAATTATCATTATCTTTCAACTTTAACTGATGAAACTCGTAACCTCAGATGCAATTTATTAACGCTGTTCAATCAGTACAAGTAACATATTGCATAAATATGTAATCATTACTTTTTTAACTTGTGTTGTTCAAAAACAAAACATAATTGTGTCAGCTGTCAGATCTGAAATTAGAAAGACATTTTGGAGAACTTAATTTAAATGTAAATTAAAACTCTTTGAATATACATTGATTAATAAGCACAATTATGCATAATAGCTTATTAATCATACATACTAAATAGCATTACGGTTCAATAGCAAGTGGACTTTTACTGATAAACTCGCACTCTGCAACTGTTATTAGATAGAGAACCATGAATTATCGATTTACGATTTATCTGTTTTATGCAGCATCTGAATGGAATAAGCAATAAAATATGTTCACTTTCTACTTTCTTTCTCTAGGCTCAAAACCAGATTAGCTCCTGGAAATCTCTCTCTTGGAGATTTACCACCTCTATCATCATACGTTGAATGAATTATAAAGTTAAATGAATACTAAATAGGTTTGGGGGTGAAAAGACGCCGGAAAACTTGAATGTGTCTCAGTCAAGTTACGATGAACTAGGATTCGAACCTGGTGAACTGCTTGGCAGGTAAGAGCTTTAGGTAAACATTTTAGCCACAGCAAGCAGAGGATGACCGGGTACTTGCTTATTCAATCATCAAAGTTAAAATAAGTATTACAACCTTGTACAGTGCGATCCATATAAACCTGAAACATTTCCATAGGCCATAAATTTTGAACTAATAATAGGACACACGTGCAACTTTAGGAGAATATAATACACAATTGGTAGATTACATTTCTTATTTACATCTCACAGAAAATGCTGGAAGTGTCCTACACCAGCATCTATACATGTTTGCACTCGTCTTACCATATTCTCTGAAGTATTACGGAGAGTATCCTCGCCAATGTTACTTATTTTGTTTCGAATGGATTCCTTGAGAACATCGATTATCCTTGGCCTATTCTTGTACATTCTATTTTAAGATACCCCCACAAAAAATCCGGTGAGGTTAGGTCAGACCTTTTGAGATTATTCGATTATTATCAAAGAAACTGCTTACAAGTTTCATGGTGTCATTAGATGTATGGCATGTTGCTCCATCTTGCTGGAAATAACCTTCTCTCAATTCGATATCATCCAGCTGCTCTACAAATGTATCGAAGATACCCATATAAACTTCAGCTTCTACAGTCGTATCAAAGAAAATGGGACCAACGATCCTGGAAGCTGACACCGCGCACGATACTCCAACATTTTCATCGTTCTCCCAAAGGCACTGAGATCATTAAAACAAATTTCTACATTGTACGAGCTTTCAAAGGGAAATTACGGCCTGTTGAAATGGTTCAGGTTTATATGGATCGCACTAAAAATTATGCTTATATACTTCTATTGTATGACCTTTTCTAACGGTGGACAAGGAACGATCTATTTAGAGTTTCCGATGTTGACTTCATGAATCATAATTAAGTTGCCAAACTTTCTGACCATAGATAATTATATTCAGAATGAAAGAAATATAACTGGCTGCAGATTAAACTTTGATTATGCACGTACAATGCAGTAGCAAGACAATTTTCTCTGAGTACTACATTCGACGTTAAAATTTACTTTGTATGGAAATTTCATCGCATCAATTATATCTCTCAATACAAAAACGTGTTTAAAATATCGATAGTTTAAAATAATCCAAAGAAAATCTTTTCTCTACCGAATTTTAAAATCACCTAGGTTTGAGCACTTTGAACAGATGTTCCTCGTAATTTTCCTGGTGTATTAATCTGGGAACATCTAAGAGTTATCTTTTTCATGCCCCTCTTCCAAAGTTGATTCAGAGTACACATGAGCAATGAGAGTAGATTTACAATTGTATGATGAGGTTAATCACAGAATATTCCTAAGACGAAACAACTATATACAATTTTAATTAACTTGAAACTTGAATCTTTCACAGAGGAGCACATGGAATTAATGAATTTAAGTCTCCTAGCTCTCCAGGTCTTAAGCAATTAAATAATTTTTCTTCAAAAACATTGTAAATGTAACAGTTTTATAAAAAATTAGATAAAATAATTGACATTGTTCTCTCAGTTTCAGGAACTCTAACAAAATACAAATGAGCTAAAGACAGATACAAATGTTTTATCATCTCAGTGAAATTAATTTTAAACTAGAAAGAAAATCGTTGTCATTATATGAACCAGATTAGGTACAAAGCACGCGTGTTTCGAAACACATGTTAACTTTCATTTACAGAAACATATACCAAAGAAAAATAGAGTATTAAACGTCTAGCACGATTTTAAGAACTATTTTCCTTCACTTAATATATCTAGTTCAATTTCACTGTAAACGAGTCCACTAAAATCAAATCTAAAAATACTTTATAGCAGTTTTTGGTTTATTTTCTCTGCCCAAAACATTTGTACACGCAAACCATTTGCTCTTCTCCGAACGAATAAAAATATGCCTACAAGTGTGTAGCAAAACAATTATGCATTTACAACATTATGTACTTGGCAACAAAATCTATTGCTGTGCAAAATACTTTATGAATGAATATTTAATTGCAGTAAATACAATTTAGTGAAATAAGCTTTCTGTTTCATACTTTCTCTTACAAGTGTTGATAAGTGATGATTAATAAGTATATATGAATTCATAGCTATTATTTACTATAGTTTATATAGTGTTTGTTATATGTTGTATTCCGGAATTCTCTAATAATTTATCTGAATGAAAATTATATATTATTTTGCTGAATCGTGTAATGGAATTAATATCGAAGGAGTATAGAAATATGCATATTGTTGAATACAATATTAACAGATAGTGACTTATATGTTCCTTGAAATTTGATGATTTAGAAAGCAACATTCGTTAACATTATTATTACGTCATGCAGTTACAATTTGATTGATGATGGTATATAACATGATGTATTCGATATCTCCAAGCGTTGCTGTCTATGTGATTCACAGAACAAAAGTATTCGCCAGTTTTTACTTTGTAGCCTACGTAAGGACTATGAGGTGCAATAATCATAGAGATCTCAGAAGTGTCCAAATATTACAGAATTAATTTCCTTGAAAAGCTTTGTGATGGAGCAAAAGTCGTTAGGTATACCTATTATCTATGAGTTCTCAACAGTACATTCTTTATATCAGTTTCATGCTATTTACTGAGACTTTGCTCAGAAACATGTAACAAATGTGGAACATGAACAAATACAACAAATATTAAATAGCTATCTTTGAGTTCACGACAGCCAAGTAATGATCAACATATGTTTAACGTAGGTACACACTCTTTGGCCTAATTTAAATCTACAATAATAACAATAAAATAACTTTAATAATATAATAATAACAATCAGAAAACCAATAGAATATATTGTTTAAAGCTATTACTAAGGGAAACCTTTTTTTCAAAACTGAAGTACATATGCAGGATTGCCGAAATGTGACATATGTACGAGGACCGCTGACGCAAGCTTCATAATCACACAGTCTGACAGCAAGTTTCCGATAGACTAATCTTGGATGAGAGGCATTCCGGATTTACTTTGGTACCTTTACTTCAAAGGCAGGCAGGCGAGCTCATATTATCCGGTACGTACCTTGTGTGAAGCCCGAGTAACTCTCCTGCTGATTATCTCTTGTTCGCTAGCGGGTCCTCCTGTTTTAAATTAACTTAAAAGTTCACGTGACATGATGTGGGTACGTCACGCCTTCCCCGTAAACTACATATGCACTTTATTACATACTTATACTATATAGTATACGACTACTGCTCGTTACAAAGTGACAAAATTAAGTAATTACAAATCTCATTTGATCTGTTACACTTACATGACTTCCTCAACCCAATATACTTTATTTTTATATTTGAATAACCTAAATTAACCGTTTTTAAAATATTTTTTTTATTTTCTTTGCAGAATTTGTCTGAGGCACGAATTGATATTCACACGTTTATACTGGTTCGTATTGCTGGCTTAAATATTCGGAATTCTTTTCATGTCATTGCGAGAGAGAGACAACTAATTTACTAAGAGAGGTTCTGCAAGAAAATGATAAAGATATTGTACAATTCAAACCAATAGCAACGGATATCTGAAAAAAAGCTAATGCCATGGAAGCTTATGCCATTGTCAAGTCTCCTTTCCCACTGTTGGAAGCATGTTTGGAACTCTTCAAGTTTGATATTGTCCAGTGCCCTTTGTGAAGCTGTTTTACCGCCTCCACATCGTCATAACGCTCCCCTTTTAGCGCTTTTTTTTCATTCGTGGAAATAGGAAAAAGTCGCACGGGGCTAGGTCCGGCGAATATGGAGCATGGGGAACGACAGACCACCTCTGAGATGCCAAATAGTGGGTCACTGTAAGGCCGTTTGTGCTGGAGCGTTGTCGTGATGCAGAAAACAGTCACCCGATCGCCAAAGTTCCAGGCGTTTCCTCCTCACATCCTCTCGCAGACGCCTTAAAACATCCAAGTAAAAGTGCTGGTTAACAGTTTGGCAAGGGGGTACGAATTCCCGATGCACAATTCCACGAATATAAAAAAGACAATGATCATCGTCTTCACATTTGACCTCACTTGCCTTGCTTTTTTTGGTCTGGAAGAGTTGGGAGTCCTCCACTGGCCTGACGCTTGCTTGGTGTCTGGTTCATACCCATAACACCAATTCTCACCCCCTCTAATGACTTTGTTCATGAAGTTTGGATCACGTGCAGTCTCTGTTTTCAAGTGCTGACACACATTCATGCGGATGGTTTTGCGCTCCTGTGTGAGAAGGCGCGGAACAAATTTAGCAGCAACACGTCTCATGTGCAAATCCTCCCTCAAAATCCGCTAGCACGAGCTCCAATTGATTTCTGTCGCTGCTGAAATTTGGTTGATCGTTTGGCGACGATCTTCGTAGATCTTTTGGCGGACCTTCTCAATGTTCTCCTCATTTCGTGATGTTGAAGGGCGTCCAGAACGAGCTTGGTCTTCAACACACATCTCACCACATTTAAAGCGCCCAAGCCACTCGAAAACCTGTGTGCGGCTCATAGCGTCCTCCTGGAAAACTTCCTGAAGCATTTGGTGTGTCTCCGTTGCAATTTTTTAAAGCAGGAAACAAAATTTAACACACACGCACACACACTCTCTCTTTGTTCTTTTAAAGTTACCATAACAACTTCGCAGATTTAACCCGCCAACAGTCAGAGAAACACAATACCACACTTGCACTTCAGCTCTACACTGACGCCGTTTGCACAGCTGTTTCATGAAGGTCTCTATTAACACCATCTAGCGTGAGAAAACTGCACTACGTCTACGAGTGGCAGCGCCCTCGGAATCCGGTTTCTTTTGGGTCCCCCCTTATATATATAATATATATTGTGTCTTAAATATATTTTAGTGCTCTTTTTAACCTTTTTTATGGTTCACTTGCCACACAAGAGTACGCCAAGCTTCTACCAATGTAGACTTTTTTTTACTTTTTTAGAAATAATGTAGAATATTTTCTTTTTATCACAGGATATTCGCAGAAAATTCTGAAGGTACATGTCATTATTTGTCATGTTAATATCTTAAACATGTGATATTTTAAACAAACTGTACAAGAGTAGTTTGGTGCGGGAGATTTTGTTGGAGATCTTGGTGTTTTACCTTTGAAGAATATTGACCGTAAATGCCAAATTTTTAAAAGTTAAAGGACACACATCATACGAATCCACAGACATGGACGATGTTCTACAGATGGTGTGTTCTATTCGGTAAGGCTTAAAATATGTAATTCCAAGAAAATTTCTGACTGAATTTTTCGTAGGGCTTAGTAATATCTCCACCTAGTCTTGCTATGTAGCATAGGAAATAAAAATCCGATTTCTGCAACAAGTTATCACAAACCAGTAATAGTAGGTAGAGGAAGTACGTATATTAATGTAAAATTCGATCTCAGAATTCACCAAGTACTCATTAAGAATTTCCTGCCTAACATAGATTTAAAAATGAAGGATTTTTTAGATCTCACGGTCATTTTTTCGATAATTGATTAATTACTAAAATTATAAATGATTATTTAGTAGCCCTACCAACAAGCATGAATATAAAACTACTTTCAGCTTTAAACGTCACATTTCAAGGAATAAAAAGTGAAAGTTTGGCTAAATTTTAGAGCAATAAAACGTTGGAAATTCCTTTAATTGGGTTATACTTGAATTCCGGTACAAATTAAATGGTTCTTAAAGTAGATAATTTTATATTAAATTCTGTAGGGGCGTGTTACTTAGTTTACTCCCATATTAATGCTAGAGAATACTATAACTTTCATAAAACCTTAAATACTCAATGAGGTTTTGAAAGCTGTAAAGTTGGGGTAGGAAGATTTCTAAGTATCTTCACCACCCAAAGCTACTCATAAATGGAAAACGTTTCGTTATTTTAGGTTCTGAACAGACTATGAAGTCTTCTTCATTCGGAAGGAGTATCGTATAATTTTATGTACAGGTAAATCATAGGGAAAAGTGCCCGCCTCTATAGCGTGGTGGTAGCGTGTCTGCCTCACGTTCAAGAGGTCCCGAGTTCGAATCATGGTCAGGGTGAGTTACCTGGATAAAGATTTCTCCGAGGTTTTCCCTTATTCTGAAAGACGAATGTCGGTTAACTCTAAACTCTATGGACCCTGGGCTCATTTGAGCATCATTTCACCCATTCCATTCATCGTCCGATAACTTAACGTTGGAGGACTTAAAAAAATAGGAAAAAAAGTTACTACACGAAACATGTAGAGTTCCTTAAAATGCAGACTTTATTTTAAATGCCTTTCCTTTTTATGGTATTAGTAAATTCGGATGTATCGGTTACTGAATGTCATTTTTGTGTTGTCGCTGTACAGTCATTTCTTTCAGTGTCATGGAAAGAATATGGAGGCCAAAGACTCGCTTCTAAACACCTAACTATCGTTTCAGTATTCTCTATCCTCCTTCTACATAATTTGAGATGTGTACTGCAAATATTTTTGCAGAGGTTTATTTTGACCATAATGAAGCAGATAGTGAAATAAGCGTGTGTATATATAGTATTATAAGTTGAATAAAAGTAAACGATAGAGGATAGAAAATGTCATATAACTATAGCTGATATGAGTTTAAAATTTGTTTCGCTATTTTAAATTTTAAAATAATTAATACAATTAAGTAAAACCAGCAAAAACCCCTCCTCCAAAATTCTTGTTGCCCAATTTTTCGATTCTAATCTTTTCTTCAAAGCATTGGTTACCTAAACAAAGTACACCAGGAGAACATAAACCATGAGCAATTATTAAAACAAAAGTTATATAAAATCCTCAAACATTTAGTGTTATTAACCCGCCTACTACTAATCCTATATGAGCAACAGATTTCTAATGTCTTTAATGTGAACAGTACTATTTTGAAAGAATAAAATATTTTATAAAATGAGAAAGATTCCTCAAATTAATAATTACACTATATCCTATCCTCCCAGTGCTATCTCCAAGGGGCTTTTCGCGGTGGAGTTGGACATATGCGGTCAGTCATTCATATTTGAGTAGAATATCTATCTGATAATTACACTGCATTTGACATGTTCCGTTTGAATTGGATGGCAGGACGCAAGATGTCTCGCTGCACTGGATAGATTTATTGTGCGTTCCTTGCATCTGCTTCAAAGAGTTCCACGCCGATCCATCAGAATTCGTTCAGCCTGACGCATTAATGAAATTTTCATTTGTCTCCTAAATATTCGAAAAAGGACAATTAAAATTTATAGTCATATAAATCACAAAGAACAAACTAATTACAGATCACTGGTGGCTGAAATAATTTCAACGTTTACTCTGTGAGCAGAGATTATATAACACCGGAATATCTGTGGTGGGTTTGCAAGAGTGTGGTAAATAATTCCTGTTTAGATGTTATATAAAAAGAGTACCTTATTTCTCAAGGAATACTCCCAGCTCATATCTTACTTTCATACGAAATATATGCAAGAATAATTAAACAACGTCTGTAAACATCCTTCTCTATTGTTACAAAAGGCAGGCACAGCATATAAAAAATGCGAAAATAATATATTAAAGAAAAACGTGTGACATATTATATTGATTTTGAAAGAGCCTTCGATCCAATAAACAGAAATACTAGAAAAAAAAACCTGGAAGAATATCCGCAAAAAGTTAGAGAAACTATACAGTGCTCCTATCAAGAAACAAAAATAGTCATTAAAACAATTCTTATACCCGTAGTTCAGTCGGTAGAGCACCTGGCTTGCTAGGGGTCTCCGGTTCGATTCCCGGTGGTGGGGGTGTGGATTTTTCTCCGAGAAAGATAATTCCTCATCTTCCCCACAGTCTGGAGTCTGAGAGTGTGAATGTGTGTGTGATCTAATGATTAAAACCCAACGAATACGAGTTAACATCTTCGATATGTTCCAAAGGAGAACGGCCGCTGATATGACCATTGCAGTTAAAGGCAATGAATGAAACAAGAAAAAACCTTATACTTGCGATGAGACATTTATAAATCAAGATTTCTATAAGGGGGCAATTTCTCTCCAATATTTTGAATAGGTATCTATATTTAAAATATTATAAGGAAAATAGTGAGCACAGATTTATGAAATATCAGAAGACATACTTCAATTTGCTGAATGTTATTATTCACGATAATGTTTATGCCCTAAAGTATTGGGTATTCTGATATTATTAGATCTTAATGTTTACCATTTTCTCTACGTTTTTCCTCAATTGCGATTATCCTTTTCATCTTTGACGTAGAAATTACTCTTATTAAATTTTATTAGACATGCAACGAATATAATATCAAAATATCCATTGAAAAAAATAATGTGATTTCGAGACAATAAGGAAAACATTATTATTAAACAATAAAAGTTTTTAGGAATTTATTTTTAATCAAGAAGCTCCTCATTTAACCCCTCAGGGACCTAATGAGACTGAATAAACTCCGGAGCAAGTATCGCAACGGGAGAATGTCTCCTCGCCGATACCGGAATCGAACCCGGCTCTTACTTGGTAAGCAGCAGTGGAAATATCGTCAGAGCATATATGCTCATAAAATTGATACATACATAATATAAATTATAATATGTATTTAGTTATATGAATAGGGCAGCTCTGTTTAATATTATCATAAATTCAACATATCACCTAGAAATAGTTGTAGATAAAAGTTAAACGTTCTTTCAAACAGTAAAGTTTGTCAGAGTGGGGGAAAAAATCTAAAAGGAATCGCAAGGAAGATGCTGAATTTATTAAAATGCGGTTATTCGTGACAAAATCGTTCTCAATAATATTAATACTTCCCGAAATATTTATAATTTTTCCTTTAATTCGTTCCCTATCTTTGAACACTGCACTTATAAATGCTATTGAGTCGAGGTCGTTCTTTTCTTTCTCAATAGCTAATGCAAAGAGCTTGCCATATATATTTTTTCTTCGTTTTTCTAACAGTGGGACTAAGTAATTACGAAAAAACTACAAACATCATAATTGGCAAGGACTAGGTTAAAAAAATAAACTTTCGTTTTTATTTGAACAGATATGACGAAATAGTTATGGATAGTGAAAATTGTGTTATTGTAACACGTTAATTATATACAGCCCTCTTAGAAGGGCAATAAGATGTATCTGTTTTTAGTCAAATCCGTTTCCGAAGTAGGCGATTAATTGCCGTATTAGCATACAAGTCATTAACGAATAACGGCAGAGCGTTTTACAGCTGGTGACCGACCACTTTACTGGGAACAGAACCGTCGTGATGCAGACGTCATGCCAGTTGTCACAATGTTGACGGTATTATTGTTGCCATGGACACAGTATTATTGTAGACTCCCCAGGCTGTATTGTGTGACTTGGCTTTCATCACCCTACACCGCAAACACCTGTCTTCTCTTCTTTGTGGGGCTGACAGTGCTACAGAAGCCTGCCTACTCACTCACTCGCTCGCTATTCAACACAACACATGTAGAGCGACTTCCCATCTCATTCATTTCGGCGTTTCTTTCCCCGACCCTCTTTTTTGTTCGAGTGCCCGTCAAATATTGTGCAATAAGTTGAATGTGTGAGCGAGACAAAACCACCAATGGAACCCAAATGTTGCTAATGTGTGGGCACACCTACCTGCTCAAACAGCAGGTCCCTGGGTTACGAGCAACTGAAGGTTCATTTACAAGATATATATGGGCAGGCAATCCAACTCTGTTGTAAGACTGTACAACAAAGGTGACGAAACAGTCAACAAAAGCATTTCGAACTGTGGTCATTACCTACCTCCACAGAGTCAATAGAAGTGAATATACCCAAAATTCCATGTGTTACATTTAAACGACTTTTCTATCCTCTCTGCGACAAACTACTCTTATAAAAGTATCCCTCTATCTATTGTATATTAATCAATATAACCGACGCCAGAGGCCAAGAGTGAATGGGCGATTTGCGGTTGCAATACCGCCAGGACTGTCTTCCCTGACCGATGCCTCTACCAGACTATCCTCAGTCCTTCTGGCATATTCAGTTAGGTCTAGAACGTTTCCTTCCCGAATTTCCTCTCCTATCATCTCAGTCCATGTATCACCAGTCTCACCTCATGTCGTGCTTATGAAGTAAGAAGCAAAGTTGAGAAATATTAAAAGGATTTATCAAAATAAATACAGAAATTATTTTGTTACACATTTCGTTGCAAGCGCAAGAGACACGGGAGACTAAAGCCATAGCCACGTCTATTGAAATTCCTCTTTGCAATGACTAGCATAACAAAAATTATGAATAGCGACTTAACACTTTTCAAAAGCATATGTGTTGAAAATTCAAACCAATGGTAAAGAATAAATCAAAATAGTTACTACCGCAAAACATTTATTTGAGGTAAATTGTCTGTTTTCATTTGATCTACACCTTTGTGTATCAAATATTTGTGTATCTCAAAACGGGTTGGTGGAGTCACTCTGGAAAAGATGTCCAAAGAAGATTGGGTTCTCTAGTACACAATTTGACGATGAAATGTAACTGATAAAGTTAAATTATTAAATGACCTTATTATAGCATTAAATGATAAGCTTTTCCTAAGAAAATCAAGGAATACGAAGAGGAAACCAACTCTTTAGATGACTGTCACATGTAATTTCGTAACAGAAAGAGACAAAATCCTTGGAATTACAGAAGAGAAAATAATGGATCAACTTTGAGTAGTATAAAGATTACATTCTTAGAAAACTCAAGCAATCATAGACCCAAAGCAACAATATACAGGACATTGAAAAGTCTTCTGCGAATACTTTTGAAATTTGGAGCTCTAGACATAATCCGAAATACTAAGACAGGCAACATCAGGGGTACTTCAAGAATATTGGATTGCCCTCCCCTCACGTGACACCCAGAGGACGGTGTCCATTACCTCCAATGATAGGGTGATAGTGAGGATGACGATGAGGTGAGAGGACCTACAGCTTATACCGTGGACTCCGAACCACGTTGGGCATATGGGACACTTCACATGGACTAGACAGAGCTGAAGGCGTGGATAGGGCTGACTTAAAATTGCCAACTCCAGAGCAGCGAATCGAACGCGGGGCCCTTAGCACGGGAGCCGCGAACGAAACCACTGCGCCCCACTTCAAGAATATTAATGAACTGAAACAACTTCTCCTCCCTGTGATGAGAAATCCCACTTCAGCTGCATTGAACCATACGTAAAGAAAGTTTTGTTGATCATAATGACAACAAAATTAATACCATTTCTATTCTGGAGATCATACTAACTTATGTAAATTCTATATTTAATGTATTGATAATAACTTCCACATTTCTGTACTTATGGAAACAGTCCTCACTTTTTATCACCTTGAAATAAATATTTATCATTCCCGGAGTGATTAATCGGCGAAACAATGTAATTCCTGTTTAAAGCACTTGAATATCTCTCAGGCTTATCTGGAACACAAAAATATTTGATATTTAAAAATTGTCAAAGGTAAATAGGGATGGAGGATGTTTATTTTAAATTTTTCTGTTGTATCTTTAGAAGTAATCGAGTATTATCCCAGTTTTCGTGTTCGAGCATTGCTTTTCACATATACATATATGGTGCTTTATTTCCTAAAAATGCCTCTTTAAAACTCGAGAGGTTTCAAAAAGTGTATTTACGTAGAAATTTCGGTATCGAAGTTTAAGATGAAGCACAATATATCCTCTCCTCACTAGGTATATTGTAAGATGAAATAAAGATGCATAAAGGGTACACTGGAGCGAATAATAACACCATTAGGTGCTTCCATGCACATAGGCAGTATGTTTCTCTTGCCTGTCTTTCTACAAACTACCTTTTTCATCTGTCTATTTAAAATTAATCCAGACAGCACAGCATAATGATGCCGTCCATAGTGTTTGCATGACGTCATGAGAAACACATGAATGACAGCATTTCAATAACGTTATAAGCAGTGGTAAGCTCAATTAGAAAATACCAGATCTCAGGAAGTCCAAAAATAGTTATGATGCTTCTTTAAACAACCTGCATTTTTACCGTTAGCATTAACTTATCATTTTCCAGTTATTCCAGTGTATAATTTCATTCGGAATGAAGAGGACTGCAGATTTTTGGTACGGTTAATATGTAGAATGTGAAGATTTGTAAAGTACGTGGCATGTTAATCGTAAATATTTTTTGATAAAATCCAAAATAAGGAAAAATGTCCCATGCAAAGAACACTTGGCTTTTAGTTATGTAGTATAAGTGCTGCGACTGCCGATGGCACTGTTGTGTATTTCAAAAACTATGTTTTAATATGAAAGGTGATTTTAAACGGATTTTTGTGCTGAGTTCGAAAATAATCTTCCTTTTCTCCCATCACGTTGGGTTTGAAAACTACTCATAAACAATAACTATATAATTAAATGTTTGTAAAACGTAATAAAAATTCCTGTCAACAAGAATTTCTTATTAAAAACTAAGCCAAAATTAAAATTTATTTGCCACTAGTTAATCATTAATTAATAACACTGGGCAATAAAAATACTTTTTGAATGTTTCGAGCACTTCATGAGGCAATTCCTACTAATTTTGTGTTGAGAAAAACAAATATGACAATGAAAACATTTTATTAGCTCTAGTTTCCATGATATAACAAGGTGGAAGTATTACATTTTAACGGATTGAGAGAAAAGGATACATTTTAATTACATACATGCTAACAACAATGAAAGTGCATTTGATATTCTTAACTGATAATTACATGCTAAGAGTTCTAAATTGCTGGTAAAATACTTCGCAGATAGTCGTGTCTGAAAAGAATCATGTGGTGGCCTATTGATTTCGTCGTCTTTTAGCTTGCCTTTTGTGATGGAGTTCTGCAGAATCCCTATACAAAGACCAATAGTAATCCGCAAGCATTACTTCATTCCAACGGCCCTGATATCTTCGTTCTATAACAGAAATATCCTGATTGAATCTCTCCCCATGTTCATCACTATCAGCTCCACAACTAGGAGGGAGAAAGTCTAGGTGGAAGTGGAGAAAACGGATCTTAAGGGACATGTTGCATCCAAGGTTACGGTATTTTTGCAGCAGCACTGTCACAAAATTATTGCAGTTGTCATCTCTTTTGTTGCCTAAAAATCCATGAACAACATCCTTGAAGGCTTCCCAAGCTTCCTTTTCTTTCCCCTCCAAAATTTGGCCAAATGCAGGATCCTTTGCAAGTTCTCTTATTTGTGGTCCGACAAAAATGCCTTCCTTAACTTTTGCATCGCTTAATTTCCAAAATTTCTGATTGTGGTTTGTTACTTGAGAGGTGTGCCAACTCCCAAAAAAATTCCCCCAAATTTAAAATATTCACTCTAAAAAATGAAATGGAACTTTAGCTTCAAAACAAGAGCTAATCTATAATTTTTATGGTGATGTTTGAATTCAGCAGATGTAAATGCATGTAAATGCATGTAAATTCACTATTTTTAACCCCGAAACATTTTCATTGTTGCCCAGTGTAATTATAAGCACATTCATAACCTTACCTCAATATCGCACTTTAAATTGTCTACCCTTTGACCTTCTTGTATGTTGTTCAGAGCAGTCCGTATTTAACATCCAACACTAGCCCGCCATCATGAGAATACTCCACCATCATTGATACCTTATTTCCATTATGAAACACAACACTTTAAGACTTTTTGAGAAGAATCTATGAAGAACCTCCGCTCTTTGGAATTATTAAATTTAAGGATAAGACACATTTTTGTATGTTCCCTTAGGGTGGATATGGTTAGTAGATTTTATTAAGTATAAAAATATAAAAATATGAAATGTAAACATAATAATACTTATATTATTTCAAATTTTAAATAATAGAGTTAAATTATAAGTCTTTTAGCCTTTCTAACAAACGATAAGCACACGGTAACATTACTACAGTACGTAGATTACGAAAAATACTCAAAACATAAAATTTTAAATTGCAAACAATCCTGAAGTGCTACGTGAAAAGTTATTTCAGTTTTGCAGTCAGTGTGAAAATGTAATTCAGAAACGATTATTGATATCAACAACAACAAAAATCTATGCAGAACGGTGTAATCAAATGCAGCAAGACATGATGACAAAGAAGTAATTGTTATAAATACACGCTTCTTTATTAGGTATTTACCACTCATCAACTTGAATACATAAAAAATTGGCACATATAATTCAATATACAGTTTCTATAAGAGCGATAAGATTGAAAAACAGTTTTTTCGTTCTTGAGCTAAGCAGCAGACTCACTTCAAGTAGATCATTATTAGCCTCAAATATACCAGTTAAGCTTTTATCATCTCAACCGCTCACGTATACCCTAAGAAAATCTTATAATTCCCACTAGAGCGGCTGATCAGAAACATCGAAGAACGAGATAGAAGTTGACATCAAAGAGGTGACGGACATATTCTAGAATAAAACAATGAAAATTGAGTGATTGAAAGGAAATCATGGTTGATAAGAAACCACCCCAGCATTCGCCTACCGGTCATTTGTTATCAATGTCAGTGAATCACCGTAAATAAGCACGCAAAAGCAGAAACGCTGAGCTAGATTTCTCATAAACGTATTTGCGCTCTTATGACCCTTTCCCAGCAGCAGTTGAATGGTAACTGTTATGGTGAACAACACTAAACTATCACAGCGATTGTGAAGAAAGCTAAAACATATGGAAGCCATCGTGGCGACAGTAAAAACGCTTTTCGCCCGCTTGAAATCAAGTAGCGGACACAAAGCGCTTATCGCGAGACATAACAGATGATGGGTGTAAATTACTTTACGACGCCGACCGCCAGCACTAACAGTTGCTGCCACTGTACTGCCCTTTAATGGGGCTAATCCTTCCATGCTCCTCTAATATAGCCATGAATGAGAACCCCTGGCTTTTTCATCTACCGTTATTTGTTTTACTTTTACCTATGACAGAGGAAGTGTTGCACTCGACTCAAAATTCGATTTTTGAGTTTCTTATATATGAGGATATGTACTTAAAATATGGAATAGACATATTATGAATAACACGCCTAAACATGAGGTGGGTATCTAAAGTTTAGTGACTATGTCTTTAATATAACATGGTTTGAAATCACAATATAATCCCTAAAACTAGTATACAAATCACATCCATTCTCTAATATAAAAATATCAAGGACGCTAACTTTTCCTGCCCAAAATTTGTATTACTGAATTTTAAAAGTATACCTTACCCTTAAATAGAAACGAAATATTGTAATCAAACTAAATTATACTGCTTAGTTGAAAGAACACATTCCATATAGTGAAGTTTATTTCTGAAATATGTATCACACTGAAAGCAATCCCGATCCCCGATTCAGAGGTTACCACTGATGACCTACAGATTTTCGTCCAAATCTGCGACGGAAGACATAGCTTCTGCACACCATTAACCCATTTTTTGCAGTGGAGAAGCATTCAAAAGGTAGTTCCTAAACTTCCTGCTTATTAGTTGATGGTACTGCTGCAAATCTGCCTTGTATAATTAAAAGGAAATATAAGTATATATATATATATATATATATATATATATATATATATATATATATATATATATATATATATAAAATTAGAATGATCTTGAGCCATTGATTGGTGGAGGTAAATTCAGGTTAACTTAGCGAAGTTAGCACAACCATTGCACTAAGCCTCTATGTGTCTAGTTCAGTTTTTACTATAGATAATTCGTTTCAACTACAGTTTGTGTGTTTATAGATGTTCTTTAGTAATAAACCAGTATTACGGATACATGTGAGCGATATTTTCAATTTTGACCTCCTGTTTATTTAATCGAAACTTGCTTTCTTATGCGACGTCTTTAATGCATAACAACTTCTGACCTTTTGTTCCATTTCCTGTATAATAAACTCGAATTATTTTGATAGGATAGAGTCGACATGAAAAATTCAATGCCATGGCCGAGATTTGAACCACGGATCTCCTGGTTTCCGTCCAGTCGCTCTTAACCTTTGAGCTACCTGGCCTACGTGCCGTTCTGACATTAACTTCTCCATTTGACTCATATATTTCCCCGGTAGATCACTAGGGGCTCTCGCATCCGAGATACACCGTTCGTGGCGACTTACTATCGTAAGTACTTGAGTCCCAGGCTTCATTATTTAACTCTTATTATTTTAGTTAATTGATGAAAATTAATCATTTCTCCACACTAGCCGTTTATGGAGAATTTAATGTCAGGATGGCACGTTGGCTTTGGTAGCTCAAAGGTTAAGAGCGACTGGATGGAAACCGGGAGATCCGTGGTTCAAATCCCGGCCATGGCATTGAATTTTTCATGTCGACTCTCTCCTATCAAAAACCTTAGCCTATATACGGCTAGTGTGGAGAAATGATTAATTTCCATCAATTAACTAAAATAGAATTATTTTGTCTTCTGTTTCTCTAATTACATAGTATTCTATGTGTGCATTACTCTCTATTCACTATATCAACAGCATCGGTTTTCTTGTGTCTAATTTGTTGATAATTCTAAAACCTACACAGTGGACGAGTACATTTTTACTAATTACTTTACCCTTCACCAAACCCAAGAAAAAGTATTCCCTCCTTACTTGCAGTAGTTACTAGTACATACACATGCAAACGCATTACGATGAACTGGTTTTCCCTTCCGGTTTTCCGCTTGGTAGTCACGAAGGGAAAAAAATGAGGAAAAGGCTTACAATATTTGGAGTACTGTTCATTACCTTATTGCCAAGGTAACAGTTAAACTACACTCATAATTTTGGTATCGGTAATTTATATTGTGAGTATACGAAACAAATTACTGCAGCATATTTGTGGAAGAGATCAGGTTCTGTGCCGAATCATTGCCAAATGAACTTCTATTGTTAAATCGGATGTCAAATCTCACTGGTCGTAAGCAATGAATTAAACTACCGAGCGGGATGGCTCAGGCGGTTTCCTCGGTGGCTCGCATTTGGGAGGCCCGGGTTCGATTCCCGTGGCCAACCTACCTGATCCATTGGTTTTTTCGGGGGTTTTCCAGGGTCGCTAGGAAAATGCTCGGTAGGTTAATTGCATCCCCGAATTTCCTCTCCCTCCATTTCATCTCCATTATCATTTCATATCATCTCTCATCTGGTGGTCTCTTTCAGGGTAGAAGTATCAGCGGCTATCTCGGCGGTGCATGGCAGGATGATATGTTCTGAGTAAGACTACTTCCTCCTCCGGTAGGTCGGTTGCCGGTCACCGCTCCTCTGCTGGGACCATTTCGGGACCTTTGAGGCTCGGATCGCCTGCCTGTGACCTTTGGGGCTCGGCTACTGGGGTCGTTGCCGTCCAGCAGTACGGGAGCGTGTCCGTTGTCCTGGCCTGTCAGGGGAAGTCTTGGGGCATAGTCACATAGGCCCAACATGGTGGCCTACGTAACGAATCCCCTCTCTATTGAAATCCAAACCGTACATTAAACTCAGACAGCAGTACCTTTTCACTGTCAGCTATTTTGTAGCTGTATTGTGTAAAGTGCAAATACATAAGCTATTACAGTACATACAGTGTATGTGCTTTCAAGTTAATGTGTGCCGATAGTAATTTCTGAACTCCATTAAAAATATTTCGGTGATGTACATGCATTTTTTATCGTTTTTCCCGTCATTCTCTGGATAATCCGGATTTCCGTTAACTTGGATTGGCCGAGGTTCCAGTTGATCCAGGGTGAATGAGGTGTTACTGTATATAGGTCAAAGTTTCCGAGGTATTCTATAACCTGCACTGAAAATAAAGTACATCGTTTAAATGATACAGTACAGTTGTGTAAAAGTGTTTCTCAGAGTTCTGCCGGGGCACACGCAGTCTGGAACATAAAAGAAAGTTAAACGCCGTGGTTTGCGATAAGAATCACATCTGTCACCAGTTGTTATGAAAACAGATGACACGTATAAGAACATTGCGCTAACAGTGTTCACCCCATCAAACAAAGCTGATAAAGTTGATGGGATATTGACACGGTGCGGGTGAGGGTGATTGCCCCCTCGTGACGTCACTTACACTTTCCATATGTCAACACGCGGTGGTGCTTCTTCTGGTTGACACCATTAATCTCAACCCTTCCCCCACAATTACCCACCCTAAGTCTTCCCCTCGATGTTTACTTGTTCTCCGCCCACGTCGCCCTTGGTTAAGTGACTCAATTCAATTTGCTACTACTATTGTTCTGTAAACACCGGTTTTAACGCGGTTTCCTTAACAAGATCATCAAAACGCCTCTCCCTTGTAACGTGTTCGATACCCGGCGCACCCTAAATAGTCAGTACGCTTGTCCAACATCAAATTCCCCAAGTCAGCGTAATATCTCCTACAGAAAGTAAATGAACGCGAACGTCATCATAAATGTCGTGTAAATTTCGTTGTTGAAAACGTTCTACGGAGTAGGTCATATCCACTAATTTCTTAACTTATGTTCAGGATAAACTGAGCGAAATGACTCCATGGTAATGTGTACGCTTCGCATTCGGTTAATTCCGGGTTCGATTCTCGGTGACGTCTCAATCTGATCCATGGATTTTTCGTGATTTGCTTAAATCAACAGACGAAAATACTTTTCACCATCATTTGCTGTACTCACCATTTTATTCAATTCCATTTTTTCAATGTCATAGGACCAGGTGACGGTGTTCAGGGTGTTGCGAATGGGCGGTAAAGGTGTGTTTTGTACAGGTTTCTTCTCTGCCATCGTCTAGATACTGTCCATTTGACAGCTCCTCCGGTAGGGTGGACTCCCAGTGATGAGGTTTGAGCTGCGTCTGTGCATTTGAATTCGACGGTTAGAAACTGCTGAACGTTGGCGCTTCTCCCCTCATTCTTGACACCTAGAGGTCACTGATAGATCCAAAAAGGGTCATTTGGTCATTCGTAGTGAATCCCCTTGTGGGATCGCTTTTGTTTTTCTTTACCTTTATGACTGAGAAATTACTGGATTCATCCCAAAAATCTGATGTGATTCCACTAAACTGCATATATTGTGGTCCAGGAATTACAAAGGGAAAATATGCCTTACATTATGGTACTGTGAGTTATTAAAACCAATTAGCTCCACATGCAGTCACACAGACATCTCTCTCGCGCTCTCTCTCTCTCTCTCTCTCTCTCTCTCTCTCTCTCTCTCTCTCTCTCTCTCTCTCTCTCTCTCTCTCTCTCTCTCTCTCTCTCTCTCTCTCTCTCTCTCTCTCTCTCTCGCCTCCCTCTAGAAGTTCCCATTTATTTTGTTTACTAATGATCTGTATGAGATTAAAGGATCGCTATCTTCCAACAAAACTTTGCTATCAATATTATATTGAAAAGACAATTTTGATGTTGATTTAATATAAAAAAGATTTCTGGGAAAACATCCACCCGAACGTTCTATGTCTGAGGGGGAGGTAGTTTGTGACTATGGTGTTTAGTAGCTAACAACGAAATGTTATAATAAAATTAATTTGGTGTTTATGTACGTCTTCTAAGTATTCAAATTAATATTTTCAAGAAAAGCTTTTCTCCGGAAACTACTCTTTACATGGAAATACCTTTTTTTTTTTCATTTTAAATGTTCTCATAAAATCTCCAACAAGTGATTAAAATGCAATATTTTAAGATATCAATTTTACGTCTTAAATATCCTATGAACGGATTTCTTTTCATTCGGATTAATTGTTTATTACTTTGCATAGCTTGGAAATCACGAGAGGTAGACGAAATTATCTTGAAAAATCCAAAACTCTCTAACGGTGTACATACTTGATAGATTGTGATTATTATTTTTTTTCTTATCCTCGCTAACGCCTTCATCATGTTTGAATTCCTGGATGCTGCAACCGCAGTATCAGGCAGCGATTAGGAGGCGGGAAGTAATCGAAATCAGATAATTAAGAAAAGAAGAAAAATTAATAAAAATGATTTGCTAAACTACTATAAAAATCTTGTTATATTAATATGAAATTAAAATGGATAGAGTAATGATTAAAATAGCGGTTGACTTAAAGAATAAGAAGGGAAGAATATAATTTAAAATAACATATATACTAGCATCCAGGCAAGAAAGAGAAAATATTCTTGTAAAAATCTGTACACGTCGGAGAGATAGGATGGAAGATCCGTTACCTTCTTTGTACTAGGAAATGTTCAATGTCTGAGAAATATAGTATACTTCCAGCCAGGAATGTGTTGGGACAAAGGGGCTTTCAAAATGCAGTTGAGCATGAACGCTAAAGAGATTTACTTCGCTGATTTGATAACGATGTATACAGTTACAAACAACTCAGGGTAGGCGTTCCCCTACTCAGGGTGGGCTGAACGTCAATGAGTTAAATAAGTTTTGCGAACCAATGCGAAAATTCGGAATAAATTAGAAACCAATAATAATGTAACATTTGAGAAGGGTGAGATAATTTGCTCATTTGATAAAGTTAGAGAGGGGGTCAGAATAATGTTCGAACTGAATCGTGAAGTAAAAGGTGATACTGCGACTGGAAGGACGTGTTCATGCGCGTTAAGAAGAGAAGCGAAGATTTATAAGTCTGAAGTGTAGGGAAGTTAAGAATAGCGCGACCAGCGTAAGTGGAAGCAGCATTAGAAGTTTATTAGAGCAAAGTAGTCGCCGTATAAAGAAGAAATAGAAACCGCGCGGTAGTAATTATAAACAAGTAATGCAGAGTTTAAAGTAAAATTGAATTTATGTTAGGAATTTTACTAACAGGTGGTCACCGATCCAAGTCGATAAGCAAACTTAGTAGGAATTAAAACAAATAATTCTGCGACAAACAAAGTGTTATTAATACGACTGAGTAGCCAACAACCACAAAATCCATTTCTTACAACCATTCAAAGAACTCATAGGTTCAATTAGAGCCCAATCAATTTAACACTGGTATGCGGGTTTGCCGTAATGCTATTACATGGAAATAAATATTTTAAGGCATTTTTAAGTAAAGGAAATCCTGAATGGCCTAACATCACTAGAAGAATCACTTTTTGTATGAATAGATATAGAATTAGATGATGCAAAACAATTCGTGGGGTTATACCTACACAAATTCATTGTGGTTACACCCTCTAGGAGGAAGAGATGAAGTGAAGAAAGCATAGAAGGCTACAGGCCACAGAGGCGCGAGGAAATCGCTTAAGTTCCAGGAGTGAAGACCTGTTCTTGGAGAGGACGTTGAACAACCTGTCGACCATGCAGCTCCCTAATGTCCACGCTTTGGACAGCAATCCACGCCATCTGTAGGGCAACACCATATGCTACGAAACCTTATACGTCAAATGTGAAATGTGATTGGAAGTGTAAAGAAATCATGGTAGTTTAGAAACCACACTATCATTTGGCTAACGACCAGCGAAAAACGCAAGGACAGAGTAAGCAGTCAACGGAAATCGAAACAGTAACTTTCTAAATGGGAACCTCCCATATCATAGTGGAGCCATCTAACTGGGCTTTGACATAATTCTTTGAGATATGAGTATACATACGAGTAATATTTATCTCATTTTGAAAAGTAACTATGGTCAACAAAATAAGAAAAGCTTCATTCTTATTATAAAGAAACAACAAATGATTGTTGTAAATGATATATAACATAGGCTGTCAGCTGGTATTAAAGCCCTTTAATCCATCAATTTAAAGATGGTGGCGCAACGACACGCCCACTTTCTGATGTAGTATGAAGGGAAAGATTCTTCCAGATGGCAAACCACTTGCAGGTCGTGGAAGACTAACAGACAGTGAGATTGATCTCCTCCAGCAGAATTATAGACTAGCTATCAGGAGAAATACTGGTAAAACAATTGCAGAAATGAAACAAGCTATTTGGGCCATTTATTTTCATAAATTATCCACAGATAGTAATCCACAGCATAGTTTGGTCCTAAAGGTGAAGATACATGGTGTGGCTTTCAAAGAGCTCAAATTAGGAAAGAAATTTATAAACATAAACACTGTCTTCCAGAAGAGGTTCTTTTGACAATTAAACCAGTATTTAGGGAACTTCCTCAAGATGAATTACCGAGAAGGTGCTTGCATGATCGAACCCAAAACCCATATGAAAGTTTTTATCATATAATATGGGAAACAATTCCAAAAACTGTGCATGTTGGGCCAAAAACTTTAAAATTTGGTGTATATGATAGTGTTGTTTGTTATAATGATGGTGCAGTGGTAGGCATAAAGTAATGACAAAAATGGGTATAAAGGTTGGTAAAAATATGAGGGCAGTATGTCTAAAAAAAGATCTGCGTCGACTCTCAGAGGCAAAAAGATTAGCTCAGTTGTTTGAAAGTAGAGCTAGAAGTAAGAAAAGGAAAAGAAAAGATGAGGAAAACCTAACTGAGCAGGAATATGGAGCAGGCATATTCTGAGGGTATGTATAATTTAAAAAGAATGGTGCTTAATCTTTAATCGTGATTTCCCAAAACCTTGATTTTTCATACCTTTAGGTGCATTTTTCTAAAAAAATATAAAATATATTGATACAAAATTTGTATTGCTTATTTTTTAATGTTCCCTGAACACATTAATCTAACTTTTATATTCATATGATTTATAAAATGGAGGGAAAACAAAATTCAGTCCTTAAAAATATTATCCTTTTTTTAACACAACTAAATAATTTTTCATGTGCATAGTATAAACTATGTATGCTTTTTAGTTATTTTACATTATCAAACTGTGTCTTATGTTATTTAGAAAAAAGATTGGTGCCTATAGCTCTAAATTTCTACCAGGAACCTAGACCTGAAGTATAAGGTGTAACACTTTTTTTCAGGATACACAGAGTGCCTTATGCCCCTTTTGCAAGGAATGGTATAAACTTAGTGTAAATATTATACAGTCGTTAAATACACACATCTTTGTACTATAATCATATCAAATTTCAATTTCTTGCAATGTTTAGTTTTTGTATATTTTAATATTGTTAAAAACTGGCCCTCTCTGGGTAAAAATAACCTCCCAGTGCCCTTAATTGGCATGTTTCAGATTATTCTTTTTATTATAAATGGCAGTGACACCAACATATGATTCAAACCGACGAAAAAAAATATATTTTCTGAAGAAAAATCTTGTCCCATAAGATATAGAAAAATAGTGGCACACAAAACTGTATGACACAATTTGTGACACAAGACAAAAATGAAGAAATCTTAATTCTTAAATTTATTCTCCAAGACTTATTTTCAGCTATGTACTTAAAGAAGCGTTATTCTCCTAACGAATGTGACAGTTATTTATGATACAAAAGTTAAAATCGACACTTTAATTTGTAATTAGGAACGACTATTTAACGAGGTTGGCGAATTGGCCTATCCTTCAAGCAGAGTAAAATTGTTTTGAACTTGCGTATCATAAACTACTTTTCAGACAGTCATATTTATATATAAATTATATATTATGACTTAGATCCCTCCCCTAGGATTGTAAGCACGTCTATGTGTCACTTGCGAAATGTCTTAGGCGTTAACATCTGTGGTCTCCATGGGGTTAGATTCGCTGAGCCATGTTTGTTTTTTTTTTTTTCCGGGTTCATAGGCGAATGTGGGGCAGGTTCATTACACCCCCCAAATTTCCTCTCGCTCCAGTTTACCTCATTTCACTTTAACCTTCTTCCGCTTGGTTCTTTCAGGGTTAACCGCTTCGACAAGTGTCTCAGATGGTGCACGGTGGTGTGCTTGCAAGTT
This sequence comes from Mantis religiosa, assembly GCA_030765055.1. Classification (NCBI taxonomy): domain Eukaryota; kingdom Metazoa; phylum Arthropoda; class Insecta; order Mantodea; family Mantidae; genus Mantis; species Mantis religiosa. The sequence continues at coordinate 135,411,230 of CM060949.1, read as the reverse complement.
TCCAGCGCATTGCTTCTACCTCCAGCGGGAGAGGGTAACAGATACAAACGCAAACTTTTATTTTGGAACTGTTAGGAACCCTGCTCTCCACTCCCTCGTGACTCCGTGATCAGCTGCCCTCTGGTTCTTCAGCCCTCTCTCTTGAGACGCACATTGGGGGGGGGGGCGCAGTTGCAAAGGGTCACATGAATGAGGTGCCGAAGTTTCCAAACGTAGTTTACCTTATCTACCACGTACCATTTTACCTAAAATTTCGATACCGAGACTTTACCAAAAATGCGTTTTTGATCTCTCTGAATCCAAAAACGTATTTTTAGGAATAGGTCCGTGGTTATCTATGTGTGTGAACAGATAACTGTAAAAGAAGAAGTGGGGTATACCAAATTTCATATTTAAGTTCAGCAACGTTGAAAGATGTGACACAAAAATTTTCAAGAAAGTTCATCCAATCTCACGTAATCTGTACTAGGAATATTTGTCGACATTTTCGATTTTGTCAAAATTTGGCTATAAAGGTAGTTGCTAAAAATCGTTGTGTCATGGATAGGGAATGATGCGTGTGTATCATATGTTTTTATATAATTTTCTTGTTTTCAAATGTATATGAATTTCATTTTGATATTTTAGTGTAGGTGTTTAAGTTGAAAACCAAATATATGGACACTACACTTAATATTTCATATTTTTTAAACTTAAATACTTGAATACAGAACCTTTATGTTTTCCAAAAGTCTATTATTTTTATTTCATAATAACGAATATATTGATGCATTGCTTGAGGATTGCAAGATTAGAAGACTTGCTCAGTATTGTAATTAATGTTACAGATATGTTTGAAGCAAAATTCTTGTATACTTCCAAATGGCTAAAGACATACTTCCTGAAACATGTATGATCCTTTAGCAGTTTTATAAAAGCATGTTCTCGAATGAACGAGGAAATGTAGAAGAACCCTTATTTCTTTCCCCACAGTTCGGTTGTAATCTTGCTTCCTTTCGCAATGTCTTTACAAAACAAAATTCGTGGTTTCGAGAAGAAGGGAGTAATAATGATTTGCTTGAAGTACAGTAATCGATATGCCACTCACATATCGAAGTACAAAGTGATCTATATATATCCTGTAGTGCACTGCCTTCATATGAGGGGTTTCACAGAACACCCCTTTTTTTTTTCAAAGCATGGCAGCTTTCACTTTTCGGAGGTTTTTGCAGTCCCTGCCTCCTTCCCTTGCCAGCAGCCACCACCACCACCACTACCCGACAGAAGCAGCAATCCTTACAGTTGTCTATTGTTCCCAGAACTCTCATTGTTCATAATCAAATGAAAACCCATCTCGAACGCCGGTTGCTTTACCGTAGCTATATATCTACTCTGCATTCTCAATGTACGAACGTACGTCGGCTGCGCGGGGTTTTCAAAGAGCCCCAGATAATTCAGTAATATAGTTTGCGGAGTTGAAAAGCTCTTCCATCGGATTTATGCAGATAATCGTCACAAAAGAACAAGGGCGCCATACACCCAGCTACGGCATTGCATAAATACAAGGAGACAAAGGCAGTGGGGCTCTTATCTTTCCTGCCATTACGCGTGCGCAAGCAAGCAAAAGGGAGCGGCGGTGTGGGGGCGCCATTCTGCTCTAATGTCTCGCCAAAGCCATTGGAAAATAGTCTTGAAAAGGGCTCCGAATGTGCTATTGCTTGACTCCGTGATTTATGGAGTTGAATAGGGGGACGTGCATCTGTAAAAAAAAGTGCGCCTCAAATTGATAAAACGAAATAAAACTTGGTTTAGACATTATCAGGGCTGTAGAAGGATGCGGTCTAATATCAGGGCACTAGTCCCGCTGGCGAGGGAACACAATACCCCTGCGGTTTTGGAGGGGGTTCCACAATGGGCCTCCCTTCTAGAGGATTCGGAACGAATCGATCAGGGCCGATTAGTGTAAGAGGAGCAGGACTGAAAACTCTACAATGCCTTTGCGAATACGGTCGTGAGTTTGAGTGTCATTCACACAGGTCAATCCGGGACGATATAATTAACGTACTGGAGGTGTAAAAACATCTCGACCTCTGAACTCTCAGCGAACCACTTCAAGCGTCATTTCAGATTTCACGAGCTGTATATTTGCCGAAGTAAAGATAGCTGGTAGAATATGAAAGACATGTTTATGGTAAACTTGATATGTCAGAACTGGTTCGCATCACGCAATTCAGCCCGCCTCGGTAACGTGGTGGTAGCATGTCTGCCTCACGTTCAAGAGGTCCCGAGTTCGAGTCTCGGTCAGGGTGAGATACCTGGATAAGGTTTCTTCCGGGGTTTTCCCTTATCCTGAAAGACGAATGTCGAGTAACTCTAAGCTCTATGGACCCTGGGCACATTTGAGCATCATTTCACCCATTCCATTCATTGTCCGATATGACTGGAGGACGTAAATTACAAAAAAAAAAAAAAAAAAAAACACGCAATTCAGTTACCCTAAGCTGTCAAGACACTGACTCGTTAAGGGTAGGTCCGCTGTACAAATGACACCAATCCCACGCCTCATAACTGGCAAAATTCATGCCAATGCCCTAAACTTAGGGCATTTCTTTCTAAAATTTCTTTTCCAATTATAATTTAATGCATCATCAAGTTTCCACAGTTTGGGGTGTCTCTTTTAAATAAGATCGGGGGTTAACCAATATTAAATACACAGTATTAAATGTACCTTATCATCGCACTTATTACGTTAACATCGGCCGCTATAGACCTTCCTTTGGTGAGGTGAGAGGATAAACACAAATGCTACCTAACACTTCACACTGAACTGACCGTCGCGTGCCGCAGAAAGCCTTTTGCAACATTTCAATCTGCTCTTGGCGTAAGGAAAACTTTTGGTATATTAAGAAGTACTAGAAAAAACTGTTGCAACTATGTTTTCATATTGGGTTAGTGTGTAATTTCAATTGTAAATACCAGCAGAGATGAGATAAACATCCTGTTTGATGAAGATGCTCTACAGTGATCACAAATACTATTCCATAATTGACCAATGTATTAAAAGTATGTTGACACAATGAACGCGGCTATAATAAACCAGAGTTTATGCATATCTTATTGTTCATGCAATATGACTATGTTGTATTTATACTATATATTTTTTCTCTGCATCTATCCATGGAAAAAGGTTCAAACGTTTTTGATTGGAATTATGGTTGTGGCTTGTTTAATTTTACTAGGAATCCTCCAGTTTCATTTTCACTTTCACTAACACCCAGCTATATATGGCTAGAGAGTGTATTCGAAATTTTGATATCGAAATTTCATTTGAACAAAAATGCTTCAACGCACTTAAATAAAAATAATCCATGCACACGCTCATCTAACGGGACTATGATGAGTATTTCCCAGATTCAGTGGAAGTCCAGAATGAAGAACCAGATGATTATTATTCTGAAATATATTGACGTGAGCTTCAGCAGGTTTAAACATTGAAGTGTATTTTCAAACTAATTTCTCAGAGGTGCAGATTAAGATACTTAGGAACCATTTTCTAAAAAACTATTCGAACCACAAAGCTGCAACTTCACACAACTATACTAAAGATACTAATAAACACTGCGGGCTACTTCCATAAAGTTATATTAAAATAGCATATTAAGGAATGAAAAAAGAATACAAAACAAGAAACCAGAGCATTAAGCTCCTTAAAATTTGAAATTAAGGTAAAGTTAACTCAATTTTGTGTCCCACATAGTCAAATATACTTAAGAAATGCATTAAGAAAAACAACTTTACATTATAAAAGGTTTCAGAGAAAAATTACCAAAATGGTGTGTATGTTTTATACACTAATACATTTTTTCAAATTTAAAATTCTACATGAAACCAATAAAATGAAGCACAAGCATAAAATAAAAGCGAAAATGTTCCCCTAAGTCTTGTTCACAAGCGTAAAAGTTCAAAAAAAATCTCATTTAGTAATTAATGAAAAGAATAGGAAATCTAAAATATTAAATATAGAAATATTGTAATTAAACATATTGGGATTACTTCAAGGAAGATAATTAAACATGTAGATAGAAATAAACATACAATGAATATTTATTAAATATTGATAAACATACAATGAATATTTATTAAATATTGATAAAGCCTTAATAAACGATATTCTCCAAACTGAAACGTCAGATGTACTTCACTGCTGCATAGCATTCATACACTAAGAGTACCATGTCCCTTAAGGCTACGGGTTAGTAATTTACAGAAAGTTACTACAATATCGACCAATAGGACCCGCTGCCTTAAATCCTCTATGCGATTATCACTGCTGTAATTTTTGTGTGAAACGACGGTGAAACTGCAATCACATTGGTGACTACAGGTAACTGACACTATCTTCCCAAATGAGTGAAAATATTTGAGCGGAAAAAAAAATAGCTGACAGCAACATCATAATATTGTAACGCGGGCGCTGGAGCACCCTGTGAAAGCAGCTGGCAGCGGAAGGCAGGGGAGGTTCGGTTAGCCACACCTCCTCCTCGTTTGTCTTGTAGTGGTGACAGGCTGTGGTCAGGGAAAAAACATGACTGTGTCGCCTGTTTTCTCTACACCTGTTTCTCGAAATTACGTAATCTGGAACATTCTCCCGGTCACTAGAAACCGGCGATATTCCTATATAAAGAGGGCTACAGACGGACAGAGTTGAGTTGGTTTTGGTTTAGTCAGTCAGTGAGTTGGTTTTGTCAGTGAGTGAGGAGACAGTCGCAGTTCTTGGTGTAAGAGTTAGTCAGTGACGTGTTAATGAACGAAAGGATTGTGCAACGGAAGACTGTACGTAACTGTGAATGTGTACCGGAGCTTACGTAACCGCGAGTACAAGGAAATTGTAACGGACGGACTGGGGAATTGTAACTGTGTGCAGCAAGTAATTCTGTGTAATTGGCAAGAGTTTAACTGTAAGTCGGTGGAAATAAAGAACATTGTTGAGTGGTGTAATTGGACTTTTTATTTCACGAACCCACAAAGTCACACTGGTGTCAGGAAGCGGGAAAACAACATCACCGAACATTACAACGATGGAGGCAGCATTAGAAAAGATTTTAGCGGTACTGCAAGAAATGAAGACGGCTAAAGACAACATCACCATGAAGATGGAAGAAATGCAGGCCGGATTAACAGAGAAGCTGGAGACTAGAAATAACCTGGCCGCGGAACTGAAACTAATCAGGACGGCTAAGGACAACATCACCGGGAAGATGGAAGAAATGAAGGCCGAATTAACAGCGAGGACGGAAACGGCTAATAACAACTTGGCCACGACAATGACCTCAAAGATGGCCGAACTGACAACGGAGATGAGGGCGGCGAACGAGGCTCTCGCCGCAAAGTTTGAGGAACGTTTGGCCGGCGTGAGGGATGACGTCGCGAACCTGGGCAAGCGGAAGGGTCAAGTAGACGACCGCCTTAATGATTTAGAGGAAAAGGCCGACAACATCGCAAAACCCCTCACCCGCCTGACGGAGGAAAACCGGCCTTATGTGTGGACGGAGGACGCCGAAGACGCTTTCCAGCACCCGAAGGGGACCCTGTGCAGTGCTCCAATTTTGGGTTTCCCACAACCGGGTGGCGCCTTCATTGTGGACACCGACGCTAGCGACCATTACATTGGAGGTGTCCTACCGCAGTTCCAGGACGGCCATGAGCGCACAAGAGTGGAAGAGAAGGAGCGTGCCGCAGCAGTCCGAGTAGTTGTGGCAGTGCCTGCTGAAGGCTGGGATAGCGCAGGCCTGAGGAGGGAGCAGCTGGCGGACGCAGACTTGGGGCCACTCTTGAGGGAAGTGGACGCAGGGACGAGACCAACCTGGGAGGACATCGCACCGAGGAGCGCCACCTACAAGTCGCACTGGGCCCAATGGGACTCGTTGAAGACCAGAGAGGGCGTGCTGTTCCGGGTATGGGAGTCACCCGATGGGAAGGCGCAGAGAGGACAGTTGGTACTTCCCCGGAGCAAGGTCCCGGAAGTCTTGGAGGAAGTGCACGCCGGTACTTCAGGAGGACACCTGGGAGCGAACCGAATGATTCACAAACTACGGCAGCGCTACTTCTGGCTGAGACTCCGAGCAGATGCTGGTGGTACACCTGGACCGCCTCGCACGCCACGATGGGGCTGTTCGGGGCGAACAGCTTTGAGGAGGGAGCAGTGTAACGCGGGCGCTGTAGCACCCTGTGAAAGCAGCTGGCAGCGGAAGGCAGGGGAGGTTCGGTTAGCCACACCTCCTCCTCGTTTGTCTTGTAGTGGTGACAGGCTGTGGTCAGGGAAAAAAACATGACTGTGTCGCCTGTTTTCTCTACACCTGTTTCTCGAAATTACGTAATCTGGAACATTCTCCCGGTCACTAGAAACCGGCGATATTCCTATATAAAGAGGGCTACAGACGGACAGAGTTGAGTTGGTTTTGGTTTAGTCAGTCAGTGAGTTGGTTTTGTCAGTGAGTGAGGAGACAGTCGCAGTTCTTGGTGTAAGAGTTAGTCAGTGACGTGTTAATGAACGAAAGGATTGTGCAACGGAAGACTGTACGTAACTGTGAATGTGTACCGGAGCTTACGTAACCGCGAGTACAAGGAAATTGTAACGGACGGACTGGGGAATTGTAACTGTGTGCAGCAAGTAATTCTGTGTAATTGGCAAGAGTTTAACTGTAAGTCGGTGGAAATAAAGAACATTGTTGAGTGGTGTAATTGGACTTTATATTTCACGAACCCACAAAGTCACAATATAAAACATTTACGGATAGATCAGTTAGGCAGATACCTGGAGTTTGGATTGTGCAGAAGATTTAAAATTTTCTCATACAAAAGTAATTTAAATAATATCTTTCAAAAAATTACGTAGTAAATGTGCCTTGTTTTTGTTATATCTTTGTGACCTATGGACTAAAATTACAAATTTGATAGCCGTAACTCCAGTTATAACTATTTATAATAAAATATGATACCAGTGTAACCAAATAAATGCAATATTTGGATTTACCTTTAAAATTGTTCTAATGGATCAAGAATCCAACATGACTGAGAGATCTAGACTAATTTTAAAATTATTACCTAAATCTTCATATAGGTATACAAACGGAAACATAAAATATTACTACCACTTATAACTTTCTGTTAGACTTCTGTAGAACTGACGCAACACAATTTTAAGGTTTGAGTTCACTTATTAATCACTGCCAATCACTAACACATGACTGTTAGCTTAAAACAGATTATTTGAATGGTGCAGGACAATTTAGATCAGATCAAATTTAGGCACGTGTTGTTTCAAACAGATAGTGGTTTACTTTGCAGACTCATGGAAGTAAAGGCATAGTTTTCTGTCAGCTCTCTGTAAATGTGGTACCACATGCTAACTGATTTTTACAATTGTATTTTTATAAGAGCATTTTATTAATGTTTTATTAACCTGAACAATTTTTATCTCTTTTTTCCGCGACATTTTAGAGGGGGGCAGTTCTGACTACGTCGTTAGTTAATAAAAGGGAAAGTTGTGTAGCCAGAGGTATTCTGAAGAAATCAGATAGAAAGAAGAGTGTTTCTAAGCATTATAATATGCTGAACCAGCTTTGGTGCAGGTCAGAGAACATAGGAGTAATCACAACTCGCAGGAAACTGCCTGCAGCACGTAATGCAGCGCGACATTGGGGAAGTCTGCCGTCCCGGCAAAAGTGGCAAAAGTCTGCTACAACTCACCCAGTGACAGCATGCTCCCTCTCCAGCTGCACTCCGAAGATTGTTGCTAAGCTCGTGCGAGTGCTCTGACTCATACAAGTCGAGTTGAAGCAAATTACTTTACACGTATAGTTATTTGTTTATTGCAGAGAAATGCATAGTCTTTTAAAACTACAAATTCACAATTAAAATACTGGTAAAATAAAAGTTTTTAACGTGACACACTCTGCGCCAGCGACGAGCCTAGACTTATTGAACGGTAATAACCACTATAAATGACTTCCATTTACCCACATTGTAATATTCGCAGGTTTATTTTTTTGGAAATAATTAGTGTTTTGGTTGGTTAGCAATAGAGTTTTAGCCTTTTGAAGCAATCACTCCCCATTGAGGTGATCCGGCCCGTAGCGAACCACGTCGAGCTCTCCCTTGTGCTCAACGCCTCACAATTAAGGATTGGTGGCGTGCGGAGGTTAAGGACAGGGAGATTGTAGCCGGTTCGAGGTGACTTGTAGCTCCCGCATGAGAACTCTCGTCTGTACTTCAGGGAGTGGGTGCGTCCTGACTGGTTGTGGGTTGAATGAAGATGACACCTCGAATCTGGTAGACAGAAGTTTATTGTTGTCCTTAGATTCCTTTGCTCGCCACAGTAAAGTCGTCGTCCGTGTGGTTCCTCTGTTTAGCGCCACTGTATCGCGCGTCAATATGTTGATGTGAAGCGCGGAGGCAATAGCACTGCGTAGTCGAACTAGGTATATTTATCGTCTTCCCTATAGGTATATTACTCTTTGCACTAACTCTCACCGGAGCGAATGTTAGATACTGCACTCTGTCTCGGTGCAAGGCGCGGAAGTGTATTTGTTAGGCGGTGAAGAATACGCGTCCGTCTCACGTAGATCATAGGACCGAAGTGTTCTCACAGGAAAAACCAACTTTCCTCCATTACTTTAAATTACCCCCCTCTAGGTATTTTTTTGAGATTTCAAAATCACATCAACAAATATTAATTTTTCATTGGCTGGTACCTATCCCCACTTACGATCAGTGTTCAGAATTTCCAGTTTCGGACCTAATATCAGAGACGCTTTATCTGGAACAGTCCGCATGCAAAAATTTATGCGGAAGCACACGTTCTGCGCGTCGGTCAAAATCTTATAGCCTGTTGTCAGAAGCACGCATGGGATTTTAACAATGGGTTGGTTTTCGACTGTGTGGCACTAAATTTGCCTTGAGGGCAAAACAGACAATAGAGTAGGGTTGTTTGTTTACAGGGATTGCAAAGGGAGTTTACTGACCTTCGCAGAGTGATCTTGTCACTGTGATGGTCTCTGGAGTATATGCTAGCATTATGGCATATATCTATTCTGAAATACGTCTTTTATTTATATTTATTCGTTTGTTTATGTTAATGTATTTCTGATATCAGGTTATATGTCATCGCAGTGTTCCTAGGTAACAGGGGCTGCATCACCATTAACTGTGAACTTGATAAACACAAAAGTTTACTTAATCATTACCTACTGGTAAACCGTTAAAGTAATTACTAGTATACTCGTTACCCTAAAATAACTATTTATTAAATGCCTAATAGATTTGATTTACGCAAAACCTTAAACAAATAGATATAAAGTAGGTATCCAAATATGTTCACCTTTTTCTATATTATAATAAAGGGCGAAAAGAAATGAGATATATTGTTGCTGTCGGCTACAATAGGCTCCCAAGTCTGGCGAGGTGATACGATAAATATAAATGTTGATGCTATTAAAATATGAACAAAATTGGTCCAAGTGATCTAACGCCTCTAGTGTATGTGGTAGCGCGCCTGCCTGAAGTTCCAGAGATCCCGAGTTGGAATCTCGAACAGGGTGAGTTATCTGGATAAGACTTTTTCCAGGGTTTTTCCTTGTCCTAAGCTCTATCGATCATTTAAGCATCATTTCATTCAACTCTTTCAAATGTTAACGTTGAAAGACGAAAATAAAAAGATAAAAAAGCTAAAACTTTAGAAGATAAGTTGTCTGGTACTTATAAAATGGGCAATAAGTGTGTCGTTCATTTAGAGGGCTGAATTATGAAATAATTTAATCGTTACTTTTTATGTTGACAAAGACCAACTTTTGCAGCGAATAATGAATCGGCTAAAGGTACATTATTAACTCAGTTATGCCCGTTAATCTAAAGTAATGCCTTTCAAACCTTTAATACTATATAAGCTCTGAGCCATCTATTGTTAAGGCCAGGTCATAACCGGGGAATTAGGAGCGAAAAATTTGTATTATCTTTATTTTCAAATGTTTACAATTACAGCCCTCTACGGGTGCTAGGACAGCTGGGTTCAGCACAGACCTACGAGACAGTCATTGAACCACAATTATGTTGGCAGGGAACACCAAACTGAAGCCATATATTTAGAGGACTGCAAAAGTAAATTCCAGGTAACCTTCTGCTAGGGTTGTTTGGAAGATAATATAACCGGTTAACGTTATAATTTAATCGAATTGGAGTCTTTTTTTTTACGTCCTCCAACGTTAAATCAATTCGAACAATGAATGGAAGGGATGAAATGATGCTTAAATGAGTCCGGAACCCATGGAGCTTAGAGTCACCCGACATTCGTCTTACAGGATAAGGGAAAACCCCGGTAAAAACTTATCCAGATAACTCACCCTGACCGAGATTCGAACTCGGGACCGCTTGAACGTGAGGCAGACATGCTACCACCACGCTACCAAGGTGGGCTCTCCTGAATTGGGATATTGAATTTAATTACAATACGAGACAATTAGACGTCAATTATTTTATGGAACACATTGGCGTCAGTAACCAGCGCTTTAGGGAACGAATCCTGTCCATTCCCTCAAAAGTGCATATAAACCCATCCATCAGTTGGTGCACTGGCATCGAACAGCTGACGTGAACCTCACAATGCCTCCACTAGGCCACCAGAGCCGAACGAGCAAAACAAGAAAGGAAAAAAAAAAAAGAAAAAAAAAAGAAAGAAAGAAAACATTTTAGTGAGTGGTCACATGGCTGAGAAATCGACAGATTCACACACGGAGAATCGATCAGAGGCGATTAGTGCGGGAAGAATTGGGTGCAAAGTTTGGAGTGCCCTCTCCCCTAAACATTTAAATATATATCCACCTCGGGATACTTAGGGGTTGCAGTGATAATAGTGGCGTTGACGTAGGGGAACTCCAGACGGCTGTCATCCTCTTATCGATTAAAATTTATTTGCTGGCCTGGATTCACATGTGCGCTAACATGTAATTTGTTAACATTGTATGTATAGTAACCTCTCTCATCCACAGCGTTGCGATGCAGATGATGATTGATGTCTCACAGTTTTAAACATATTCTATGCAATAAGAGAGTACAGAATGCTTAGCGGCCCAACCGATCGCGGGTTCGAGTGCCGCCGTGGGCATGGGTGTCTGCAAATCTGCATATTGTATGTAATTATCATTAAAATGAAAACCAACAAAAATGGGCGAAAAATGAATACAGGAATAAAATATTAAGCGAAACGATAGTTCAATTCGGACTACCAACTTCTAATAACCTCAACTTAAATTAACAAAGGAGTGATGTTTTAGAAAACCATATTTGGACCAATTGTGCTGGTTTCAGAAAGATTAGTCTCCACTTAAAATAAATCCAGTAGCCAAAAAATAGTGAGAAAATTATCTTTATGTCCATATACAACAAATCATGTTAGAGTTTACATGTTCTTACATTTATTCTATATACAACCTTTGACAAAAGAAATAAATAGAATCTGGAAGCGACTACTCTACATCGTATCCACAGCCGGGTTACAATTGTGTCGCGGAGCGCGTCTCCTTAGATTCGTCCTAATGAATCCTCTCATAACTATAATAATAATGAGAATGTTCACACATTACGTATTGTTTCATATGTTTCGTGCATATTTTCATAGGGAATCCTTCCTTTTTTCCTATTAATGTGTACAACAAATTGAATCTCAGTTTTAGTTAATTGATGGAAATTAGAAATTTCTTCACACTAGCTGTATATAGGCTAAGATCTTTGATAGATAGAGTCAACATGAAAAATTCAATGCCATGGCCGGGATTTGAACCACGGATCTCCTGGTTTCCGTCCAGTCGCTCTAACCCATTGAGCTACCATGGTCAACTTGCCGTCACCACATTAAATTCTCCATTTGACTCGTATATTTCCCCAGTAGACCACTAGGGCTCTCGCATTCGAGATACACCATTTGTGGCGACTTACTATTGTAAGTACTTGAGTCCCAGGCTTCATTATTTAACTCTTATTACCGTGGCTCAGTGGTTAGACCGCTTGGCTCTCACCAAGGCGCCCCGGGTTCGATCCCAGGTGACCGCAAAGTGAGATTTGTGGTGGATAACACGGCGCTGGGGCGGGTTTTCTCCGGGATCTCCGGCTTCCCCCGCCATCTCATTCCACCGGTGCTCCAGCTTCATCTCATGTATCATCAGTGTCACCGCCTGCGGTGCCGTATGTAGTAAAAGCGAGCGTTAAACACTACTCATTTCATTTCATTTAACTCTTATTATTTTAGTTAATTGATGGAAAATAGTAATTTCTTCAAACTAGCCGTATATAGCCTATGATCTTTGATAGATAGAGTCAACATGAAAAATTCAATGCCATGGCCGGGATTTGAACCACGGATCTCCTGATTTCCGTCCAGTCGCTCTAACCAATATACGAGTCAAATGGAAAATTTAATGTCGTGACGGTAAGTTGACCATGGTAGCTCAATGGGTTAGAGCGACTGGACGGAAACCAGGAGATCCGTAATTCAAATCCCGGCCATGGCATTGAATTTTTCATGTTGACTCTATGAATCTCAGCTACTAAACGTGGACAGATAGCCTAGTACTTATGGGCAAGGATGTAGGAGCTAGAGCTATAATGGTTCCAATTCCGGATATCATTTTGATGTTTTTAATTGTAAAAATACGAATTGTATATTACTCATACTATAATGTAACTTCCAATAGATAGGGTTTACTTGATTTTATGGCATTTATGCTCATATATAAAGCTGAAACACTCTACTCTCTTTTTAAACTAAATGAGTTTTTTTACAAATTAACTTAGCATCGGGTATGTAAACCCTCTGCTTCTATTACCACCCTCATTCTGCGGGGCATGGATGAGACCAAATGCCTAGTGAAACTTTCACGAGAGGATACTTCGTATTATATCCCAGCACCATTCATAAACACACGAATGAGCCCGAGTATTTACACCACCAATATTGAGGCCATTTTCTAATAACGTTGCATTTATTTTGAAAAGATAAGAATATTTTATTTACGTTTTTATAAATGAATGTGTTTGAAATATTATTATTTATCTTCTGCAACAGAACCATAAATTATTGCTATTAAAGTAACAATAATAACAAAAAACATGCACGTCAAGGATTCGACCTCATGTTGGTCTACTTATGAGACACATGCGGTTTACCGGTCGGCTACTATGCATACGGCCAAGCCGCAAGGAAGCTCCCTATCTATCACACAGTTCTGAAATGAAGTCAGAGAGGTAACAAAGTGTATATTGAAAAAATTAATTACGCATACTGTGATATAACTTCTAATTACTAAGGTTTACTTGATTTTATGATATTTATGCTCATACACAAAACTGAAACACTCTACTCTCTATGGAAAGATAGAGTCAGACTGAAAAGTGCAATGCCATAGCCGGGATTTGAACCACAGATCTTCTGGTCTCCGTCCAGCCGCTCTAACCATTGAGCTACTATGGCCAACGTGTCGACATGACATTAAATTCTCCAACTGACTCGTATTTTTCCCGGTAAACCACTTAGGAGTTCTCATAAACACATGAGACAGCTACCTTAATGGCGACTTACAACGTGTAAGTACTTTAAGGCCCGGGCTTTATAGTTAACCACTATTAGGTCAATTAATGGAAATTAATTGTTCTTTCACACTAGCCGTGTGTAGGCTAAAGTATGGAAAGATAGAGGATAGCTCAACTACCTTAATGGCGACTTACAACGTGTAAGTACTTTAAAGCCCGGGCTTTATAGTTAACCACTATTAGGTCAATTAATGGAAATTAATTGTTCTTTCACACTAGCCGTGTGTAGGCTAAAGTATGGAAAGATAGAGGATAGCTCAACTACCTTAATGGCGACTTACAACGTGTAAGTACTTTAAAGCCCGGGCTTTATAGTTAACCACTATTAGGTCAATTAATGGAAATTAATTGTTCTTTCACACTAGCCGTGTGTAGGCTAAAGTATGGAAAGATAGAGGATAGCTCAACTACCTTAATGGCGACTTACAACGTGTAAGTACTTTAAGGCCCGGGCTTTATAGTTAACCACTATTAGGTTAATTAATGGAATTTAATTGTTCTTTCACACTGGCCGTGTGTAGGCTAAAGTTTGGAAAGATAGAGGACAGCTACCTTAATGGCGACTTACAAAATGTAAGTACTTTAAGGCCCGGGCTTTATAGTTAACCACTGTTAGGTCCATTAATGGAAATTAATTGTTCTTTCACACTGGCCGTGTGTAGGCTAAAGTATGCAAAGAAAGAGGACAGCTACCTTAATGGCGACTCACAACAAGTAAGTAGTTTAAGGCCCGGGCTTTATAGTTAACCACTGTTAGGTCAATTAATGGAAATTAATTGTTCTTTCACACTGGCCGTGTGTAGGCTAAAGTATGGAAAGATAGATGACAGCTAACTTAATGGCGACTCACAACATGTAAGCAATTTAAAGCCCGGGCTTTATAGTTAACATCTATTAGGTCAATTAATGGAGATTAATTGTTCCTTCACACTAGTGGCGTATCCACTTCCATCCCGTCTTGAGTCCATAGGACCAGATGGGGGGGGGGCTTGTTAGTCTCTAGGTCTTGCCCTATGGAAAGCACCTCGGAGGACGCCGAGCGCCCTTTGGGACAGCTCGGATACTCCCTGGTTGAAGGAGGCCCGGGTCTTATTCCTACGGGTTCAAGGCTAATGGGAGTAGAGCCTCTGGACTCAACACTAGCCGTGTGTAGGCTGAAGTATAGAAAGATAGAGACGGCACGTTGTCCATAGTAGCTCAAGGGTTAGAGTGGCTGGAGGGCAATCAGAAGATCCGTAGTTCAAATCCCGGCTATGGCATTGAATTTTTCATTCTGACTCTTTATTTCCATATTTTAGTCTACATACGGCTAGTATGAAAGAACAATTAATTTTCACTCTACTCTCTTTTTAAACTAAATGAAATAAATGCTTTTTTTCACACAATAGTCGTGTGTAAGTCAAAATATGGAAAGTTATGTAAGACTGAAAACTTCAATGCCATACCTTGGATTTAAATCAATGAACTTTTCAGTCTGACTCTACCTTTCCAAAGCGTATATTGTGAACGCAGCGTCAGCAAATGCTTACGATGTTTTTCGGTAGCTGCTTTTTTTGGGGGGTGGTCAAAGATTGTGTTATTATTTTTCAAGTTTTATAACGTGTCGGGAAATTAAACTAACTAAATTAAGTAAAAGAGAAGATCGGTAAAGGATCTCTGCACATTACGAAATGGAAGGAAATAAAATAACTAACTTTTTTCTGACAAAAATGGCAGCATAATCATATCAATATTACATGGTATTCTTCATTCATAGGATTAATTACATTTGTGTATATAAAAATTTGTTGTGTAAAATTAAGCTAAAAGGAAAATTTATATGACAAAATGAGTGCAATTGTTAAAGTCGTAAGAAAATCGTCAGTAATTACTTCGAGAACATGTTTACCTTATAAACATCTGCACCAAAAAGCATTACAGAATAATCTACTTATTCTTTCTGGTATCTTGATGAGTGTTAGCTTACTTAAACGATGGAAGGCTCATCCACTATAGTCTATTATATCCACTATATTACACGCAGGCTGAGTAGTTTTTATTAATGGGCGCTTTTTAACTGCTATGACTTTCATCGTCTCATTCAATATTAGGGATAAAAGACTCTTTAATTTTACTTAAATAGGCTTGAGGTTGTTTCATGTGCCGTAAATCTACCAAACAAGATCACCAGCTTTTCCTGCTTACCGAAGGAAGCCATGCTAATCATTTTTACGCCCAAACAAACCCATTTATCTCCGATGAGTTTGAACCCACTACATCCTGGGGTAGCAGTCTACTCCTAGGACGACTTGGCGGTTGGATTTTTCTGAAGCGGAAACAAATAGTTTCTGAAGTCACTTTTTTTTTTCTTTTTTGTAATTTACGTCCTCCAACATCGTCATATCGGACGGTGAATGAAATGGGTGAAATGATGTTCAAATGAGCTCAAGGTCCATAGAGCCACATTCGTCTTTGAGGATAAGGAACAACCCCGGAAAAAACCTTACCGAGATTCGAACTCGGGACCTCTTGAACGTGAAGCAGACATGCTACCATCTACGCTACCGAGGTGGGCCTTCTGAAGACAGTGTAAATGTAATCACAATATAACATGATCGAATGTCAAAATGGGTTTTGAGATAGAAAAGTTAAAACATTATTCTCGATTCAGGAACTAGATCGAATATGAGACCTTCTTCAATATTTAAGAATACTATTATATGGTTACTCGCGTTATATGATTATTATATGATTATATTGTTATTTTCGTTTTAAGTAAAAAAATGACAAGTAATTTCCTTTCATTTCCAACTCATTTTACTGAAATTATAATATTTAACGTATACTGAGGGGAAAACTGACAATCGAATGACAATTGTTTTTTCAGATAATACAAAAAAGAATAAAAGAAAAAAGAAGATGGCAAAGTGAAACAGCCTCAAAATATTCCCTTGGATGCCTTAGTTATAGCTTGGAAAACGTAAACATGCAAAGAGGAATAATATGGACTCCAATAATACTGCGAAAATAGAGTTTTAATGAGCTCCCCACTTTCTTTATATAACTCAGTGATGAGAACCACGCAGAATATTCAGAGAAAAGTAAAGATACAAAAGTTACTCTTCGTGAATCACATTTTGTAATGCCATTTTGTTGCAAATAAAATATAACGAAAGCTTTTAACTAAGAGGTTGTTTTGGATGGTAACAGTGTCTGAAAAATCTTAGGTTGAACATCCTTGATGGTGTATTACTTAAACATGAAGTTCAGAAACTATCTAGAATTTTTATTTATTCTTTTCCTTTTATACACACCAGAGTTTCCCTAAAACCATCTAAATGACTATGTCGAATTTTAAGTTGGCATCAGCACTTTCTCTACCTACTAATACTTGAGTGATAGCGACTGCATTATTCTTCAGTATAATCAACACAAAATATGTAAAACTATAAGTATTTACGTTTCAGTTATTCTTATAAAGAAAACGTTGAGCTAATATAATAATAAATTTTAAAAAATTTAAAGAAGAAAATAAAAAGCAATAGAAGCAGGAAATAAACCCATATTCAACATTTTTGAAACCGTGAAATAGCTCATAAAATTGATATGTAGGGAGTGAGTTAATGGGTCCAAGGCGTGAGTTTATTTATGAGCTCTGTTATTTTCAGGTTAATGCGTTTAAACTTTGTGAATGCGACCAATAAAATACATGTGAAAAATTTCTAATTGATGGAATTATTAATTTTAAAGATATTCAGCGTTTCATAAGCATTAAATAGTTAAATTCCATGTTGAAGTATTAAACTTTCATTATTTTTAAATTTCAGTACATTTTCTGTGATTAAAGTTGTTTTGTTAGAACCAAAACCACTACAGATAAAGCAACCAGAGGTTTTAATATCTTGATGAGAATCAAGAATAAAACATTTCCTTGAATTTGGAGCAGAACTCAAACGCAGGGAAGAACCTAAACCTCCAGGAATGCAAAAGAAAGTACCTATAATTCATATACACACTCTCAACGCCCGCCTCGGTAGCGTGTCTGCCTCACGTTCAAGAGGTTCCCAGTTAGAATCTCGGTCAGGGTGAGCTACGTGGATAAGGTTTTTTTCCCGCGGCTTCCCCTTATCCTTAAATACGAATGTCAAGTAGCTCTAAGCTCCATGGACCCTGGGCACATTTGAGCCTCATTTTAATCATCTCATTCACCGTACGATATGACTTAACGTTGGAGGACGTAAAATTACAGCAACAAAAAAACATCTCAACATTGTTAATACATCTTTAAAAATGACAGAAAGCAGAGGCTCTTACTCCACATAATCGGTACTGGTCCTAAATATATTTATATTTAAGACCTAAATATTGATAATATTTAATAACATCGATGCTCATTTGTTCTACTTCGATTAAAATTTCTGATTAAAATCTCTGTTTTAGACCTTTTGAGCCGAAACTATGCAGTAGACATAAGACGACTTGATCGTTAACCCTCTTTGTACGGAAGACTTACATCTCTCAGGTCATTCAGGTCAGCGTCTGGACCAGATACCTGTCAAAGAGCACACAATTGTCATAATAACTACTTAATAATTTACCTTAATCACGTAAACGATCACTAAATGAGTCCTGATTTCTTGAAAATCGTTAACTGAAATTGTAACGACTACCACTTAGGCGTTTGCTGCTAGGAACCAGAGGTAATGTTTTGATGCGCCTATCTCTCCACCAAGTGAACAACATAACTGAAAGTAATGGATACTAATGGCACAGCTTACCTTCTAAGACAGTTTAGGTATCATGGAGCATTCCATAAGATTATTAAAGAATAATAAGTAGTGTATTGTGGCAAGGCTTATGTAGCTTTAGGTGCTAGCAAGCCTCATCCCTCTTGATTCATCAGCCATCCGTCATATCTAAGGCTTCAATATCGGCACGGACGCTAAAGGCTTCTATTATTCTGAGTTCACTGCGTCATCTTCCTTCGGGGAACTATTTGCATGGAGCGCACCCCAGCGCTCATTGTGTGGGAGGCTGGACGTTCAACAATGGGACAACTCTACTATCAATACCTGGATATTAATCACGGCCGTCTGGAGGTCTGGTCTTCCTCTCGAGGGACTATGCCTACAAGTCGAGCCATTTTCTTCTGGTGTGCAAATTCTATTCAGGTGCCTTGTGTAGACTCTCCCGCAGTTCGCTACAGGAACCACCGTATCGTAGTTACTGCCTTGGAGTACACTGAGAATCAGTTACTATTGAGAATAGAAGTGCTTCAGGCAGCAGGAACTCAAGAAATATTAACGGGGTTAGGATTTGCCTGGCGGAGTTAAACAAACAAATCAGGCCATTTTATTTATCCCGTTCAGATGATCTCCAAGCATATATTTCACATACAATTTTGATATCGATCTTTGGATGGAATGTGATAGAAAAATTAAAACGATAAAACAGATGTTAATACATGAAAATAAAATTTCATTTTAAATACATTAATGCTCATTTGTTGTACTTCGATACATGAAAATAAAGATTACGTGAGTTGCATGCTTGGACCAATCCCCAAAAATGATAGATATATCTCCATGTATAAGACCAACTAAAATTTAATTGTAATAGCGCAATAAATTGTAAAAGAATATAATTCCTTACTTCAGCATGCCCCACATACGAATACGAAGAACCTAAACGAATAAAAACAAGAGCAAATTTTGCCATCAGGTGAGCTTTGCCTTTAGCATCCTTTATAGGTGTGTTATATTGTGTTGAAGTTTTCGCTGGTTACCAACTGAAAGTGTTAAATTTTTCAACTTAAATACTTTTCTCTCACTAACCAGTTGTCTTCAACACACGTGACAACCAAGTCAGTTTACCAATCTGGAAATCTCCCCATTCAATGAGACATTAAATAGAACTTGTGTTCTGTTTTCTTTGTGGCTACATTGATTGAATAATATGCTCATATATTCTCTTTCATTATTAGAATAGTTTATGTTGTTTAGAGAGCAGATTATTGTCAACATTCTTCAACTGTTGCTCCGAAGAGCACATTAGCAAGAGGTTCCAAGATAACTCAATAGCTGCAGAAGTGAACAAAAATGCCTAAACATTCTAGGTTTACTGATTGTGGTGCTTTATCTAATATTTCTTGTATTCATGATCTCCACATCGAAGGGTATGACTTTATACACCTTATAAAATAAATGACTTTATGCCCTTTAAGATACATTTTATAACAATTATACAAAATTGAAGCTATTTCATGGCATCAAAAATTCTGCAAAGCAAACTACCATTACAGAGCAGAAGAAGAGAAAAAAAATCAGTGAAAATTTCATACCTTGAAAAAGAGGAATAAAAAATACTGATGTATGTGCCTCTACATTTGCAAGTATTCTGAGTATTTCAAAGGACAGATTGCAACGTCTGGCTAGAAAGTCGTGGTGGTCTGGGGGATGAAGAGTAGACAGAACACATTAAAACGAATATATTGAAATACTCCTATAAAGCAGAGATACACACTGTTCCCGACTAGATACCTGCTGTTTTTATTTAAAACCTGAACTGCATTTGAAGATGAAGAATGGATAGAACGACTACACTCAGTTGAAAATTTGAAATTTTCTTTGAATACAAATTTGCATTTTCAAATACTTTAATTTGGTGCTCCTGGAACAGGCACCTACATCTAGAGTTAATAATAAAAATTAAAGCTCTCTATGATGTTAATGAAAGAAACAAGTTGAGAACAGAGTATAGGGTCCACAAAATGAAATGCAATTTTCTTTTCCTTTTTCTACATATTTAAATCGACTAAAGTAGAACACTTTGACTGACAGCAAAACCAACCATTAGCAAGCTCCCCAAAGGAGAAATATTTTACAGTTGTCTGTTGTGTTTTTATAACTTTATAATTAGAATTTTCCAGGTATGAAAATGCTTCCCACTACAAGTAATTGAATCACAAAGTTATCGTCGCTGCAACCAATTTGCTTCAGCTCTCAGACACCAACTCGCAGAACTGGAAGGAAAGTTACATACAGAACACGATAAATTCTAGCCCTTCATCTCTTGTCATTCCTGTTCACCTCAAAACAAAATAATTCTGTAATGAGAACAATTGGAAATTCAATTATCTATAGAAAGATGCTGCATTGCATTTCCATCGAAAGCCACCAGATCCTAACTTTGGTATCATTGAGAAGGAATAAAATCGCTTAGATATAATCATTGTACCCTCTCATAACTAGAATAGTAGGAAAATATGGAAATTACTTAGTCCGACATAAGTAATAGATCAGTTTCGACCTAAAAAGAACTTCTCAAACTCTACTGAAGAAAAAGCCACCTTCAAGCTCAAAGAAAACGTATATTTTGGTCACTCAGAAATAAAGTATTTGTGATTATAACACATGGTGGTCTGCAATTCAAATGGAAACACTTAAAACAGAGTAAACACCGTAACATAAATATAGGCATGCCCAAAGCACTGAAGGATAAATGAAAAATCACGCAGGAAGAATAAAAGAGATCCTGCGCCGTGGCCTAGCGGACTAAGGCCGCATGCCTTGGTCCCTGGACACGGAAAGCGGCCCGGGTTCGATCCCACCCATGTGGTGGGGATTTAAGGTCCCGGATATAATACCGGTGCCCACTCTGCATCGTAAGGAAAGTGAGGAGCTTACGCTAGGTAAGCGGCCCTAGTCACGGAAACCAATATTCCGGCTGGGGGATGCCGAAATGCTGACCCGTATCGGTTGGATGATAGCCCACCTCTGCCGTGCGTAAGTGCGCGTGAGGCCAGCAGTCGGTTGGTAGGCCTTGGCACTTTAAGGGCTTTCGCGCCATGTGTTATTATTATTACTATAGAATAAAATAGTAAGCATAAAGAAGCTGATGGAATATTTTGATATAACTTCAGAGGAAACAGCGTTTTATCAGGGTTTATTCAAAGTCCACAACATATACCAGAAAGAAGCTTCATGCTGTAAATTATGTCTCAGCGCGCGCGCGCGCGCGTGTGTGTTATCCAATTTAAAAAAAGCACTCATTTTTCTAAATGAATAATACCACCAAGACATTCAATAGGTAAAATATTTATGAGGATTGATTTAAAACTTAGCAGAAAGAGATAATGAGTCTTTTAAATTTCTAGAAACCTTTTATTCAATTTGTTACAAATAGTTTACTATTTTAATTCTAAGTTTCTAATACGTGATATTTTTGTAGCTAAAAGCACAAGTTTAGGTAAAAATAAATATGTTGGAAAATGTCCCTTATTAGAGCCTTAAATAGGTACGCTATGCATAAAACTTCGTAAAATTCGACTTTTATGAAACTATAAACATATGCAACACGAAGAAAATGCAGCATGCATGCACATACAAAAGTACTATTGATTTTTTGCTTCAAGGTAGAACGTCATCCATAGTTAGGTCAATTCAGAATAAAATATTGAAAAATTTCGAGTAAAATTGTATTATATACCTACGCATATTGATCATTATGACGAAGATACGCGTTATGTTCAGGTCACTGTCGCAATCCAGAGGACAGAAGTTCCGAGAGAATCGAATCAAGGTGAAAAGCAGAAAATTATTCAAGAAATTAATGCTTCCTTTAGCCACGTTAGGTTCATAACAATCAATGTACAAGCCAAAACATTCAGAATCTCTTCCGAAGGTAAGATTATAGATCAAGTGCAAAATTGCATCTTAGAATATTTCGAAAAGAAATGTGTAGGCATAATCGTGATACCTACATTTTTGCTATATCCCTCATATCTATCATATCAGTTAAAAATAAACTATTTGCTAATTATCCAAATTAAATTTTGGAGACTGAACCTTATATTATAGGTATGTGGTAGAGAAAGTTAAAATAATAAAAACAACTTTTTGCTGCAACTTAACGAATGGTATAGCATAATGAACATGCATGTTATGTTACCCTATAGGTTGAATTAAATTATTAAAAGGATTACAAAGATGTATAAAATGATTAAGATACCCCTAGAAAGATCAAACAGTATGATTGAGTTTCAAATGATGCCACGATCATTATTATTATTACCCTGCTATGTTAACGCCCTCTTTCGAACGCACTGTTGTAAATTTTTATATGTAAAAATGGTCTTACTTATGTATTTTGTGTATCAGTGTAAACTGAAATCACTTATTTGTTTTTTATTAACGAATTTGAAAAGGTAAATTATGTATTTTAGTTATTATATCGTAAATGTTAAACGTTTGTTGTAATAATGAAATGTTAATCGTTTTCAAAGATATCTGGTTTTTAATTCAGAAATTTAAATCCGGAAAATTATTGAGTTCCCTATGATGGAAGGTTTTTTAAAGATACAAATAGATAAAAATATAAATAGAGATACACAACCTAAGATGGCTGTACATGCAAAATAAGGACAAAAACTAATCTTATCAATATTTTGTTAAATCCTAGAGGAACATCTGATCCTGTTTGGGAACAAAATATAAATCAACTTTAAATGCAACTTTGGCAATAAATAGTAGTACAAACTTAAATGTAAAATATAATATTAGATGCACTATGCAGTGTGAACCCTCCCTATTTTCAGTGCAAGGTGACAGATTGTGTTGCTAAGGGGAGCTCAATATCGCAGATAAGTCGTTTCGGTGGTATGTCTTAGGTGGAAGGGATGGAGTGGA